>JANAVB010003398.1:32308348-32598348 GCA_029216955.1 Iris pallida
CGAAACGGCTATAACATTCCTTGAAGGCGCTACTTACCCCAAAGCCATCTCCAGTACCAAGTTGATCCTTATCCTAAAAAAAGAAAACCCAGAATCCTTCCGCAACTTTCGACCCATCAGTCTTTGCAATTTCACCAACAAAATTATCTCCAAAATCATCGCTACCAAAATGGCAGGTACGCTCCCTAAAATTATCTCTGAGGAGCAAAGTGGCTTTGTACGAGGGAGGAACATCCAGGACAATATTTGCTGGCCCAAGAGTTAATCACCTGCATAAAGTTTCTAGTCAGAGGGGGCAACATCGTCGTCAAAATCGACATGGAGAAAGCATATGACAGACTGGATTGGCAATTCATGATCTGGGTCTTCAGGGCTTTCGGATTCTCTGAAAATTGGACCAATACTATGTGGAGATCCGTCAGTAACTCATGGTTCTCCACTGTTATCAACGATCAAATCGAGGGATTTTTCAAATCCAGCCGCAGAGTGAGACAGGGCGACCCGCTATCTTCCTCTGTCTTCATCATAGCGGCAGATGCCCTGAGTAGAAACCTCAACAACATGGCCAACACTCCGAACTTCCAACACTATCACACTTCTAGTGGATGCCCTATTATTACCCACCTGGCCTTCGTCGACGACTTACTCATCTTCTCATCCGGAGAAGTTAGAACTATGGAGGTGGTCCACAACACCTTGCAGAGGTACTCTAGATGCTCCGGACAGAAGATCAATCATTCCAAAAGCGTTATCCATACCCATCGCAACATTAAAAGAGAGAATGCAATCAGTCTCTCCAACTTAACTTCCTTCTCTGTTGCCCAACCTCTATTCAACTATCTCGGGTGCCCCCTTGTGTACGGAAAATCTAACAGTGGCATCTTTGAGAACTTGATCACAAGAATCAGAAAAAAACTTGAGGGGTGGCATAACGCCACATTATCCCCGGGCGGCAAGATGATCCTCATCAAACATATGCTCACTTCCATCCCCATCCATACTCTAGCTGCGTGCTCCCCGCCTATGAAGGTTCTCTCTTCGATCGAGCAGATATTTTGTAATTTTTTTTGGGGGTACAAAGGACAAGACAAACATCACTGGGCCAGTTGGGAAGCCATGGCTCATCCCACCGAGGAAGGAGTTCTAGGTTTCTCCAAACTCACTCACATCGTTCAAGCCTTCTCGATGAAATTATGGTAGAATCTTCGCACGAGCAAGAACTTATGGACCAGGTTTATGAAGGCCAGGTACTTCAAACACATCCACCCATCCGTGGCCATATCCAATAGCAGATCCTCAGCGGCTTGGCGTCGAATCCTCATTGGATGCGACTTAGCTGAGCCGACAATGAGACTCCAACTGGGCATCGGAGACTCGGATCCATTACTGGAGCGATGGATTAGGAACAGCCTGATCCCAAATATTTTGACGACCCCCAGATCCAACAGGATCAGAGACCTGTGGAACTCCGATACTAACGAATGGAACTGGGACAAGATTCGCGAATGGTCCGATAACGACACGGTTGACAGCATCCGCCTGTACGGACTTAGCCTCGATCGCGATGACGACAAGTTGAGGTGGTCGCTCGAGGTATCCGGGGCATTCTCGGTGCGATCGGCCAGAGTCACTGCTCAAGGGCCCGGGCAGTCGCATAATATCACTGCGAGCTATTGGCATTCCTATATCCCTAAGAAGTGGTCCTTCCTCCGGTGGAGAGTCATTAGGAAGAAACTGCCGATCGACGACATCCTTCAATCCATTGGGATCAGCTTAGCGTCAGCTTGTAATTGCTGCTCTGACCGTCAGACAGAAACCATTGACCACATCTTCTGTCAGGGATGCCTGCCAGGAAGCATCTGGAGGACCCTCAACCAGCACTACAATATAGCTCAAGGTGGTGGACGCTTCAACGATCTGGCGGCCCAATGGGGATCTGCCTCCCACGGCCACCAGATCATCGCAGCGGCCGCTACGTGGGCGATTTGGAAGAATCATAATAAGACGAGATACGAGGGTCACCAATACTCAGCCGACCAGCTCATCCAGGAAGTCTTCTGCCAATGTCGTAAATGGAGCACACTGTACAGCCTCTTTCCGAAATATTTCTGGTCCTCGAACAACCCCTAGCCCAGGGCGGTCTCCCCTGCTCTGGGTGGCAGAGATGTTCTCCCCCTCTATCGTCACTCCGTTTTGTTGTATACTTGTATAGGCTTTCCTTTTTGTGCCTTGTATACGTGGCTTCGGCATTTTGAGCCTTGATTTATAATATGGGTTTTTTTTCATAATATATATATATATATATATATATATATATATATATATATATATATAAAATATATATATATATATATATATATATATATATATATATATATATATATATATATATATATATATATATATATATATATATATATATATATATATATATATATATAGATATATATTTCATAATACATATATATATATATATATTTCATAATATATATATATATATATATATATATATATATATATATATATATATATATATATATATATATATATATATATATATATATAATATTTCATAATATATATATATATATATATATATATATATATATATATATATATATATATATATATATATTATGAAATATATATTATATATATATATATATAATATATATTCATAATATATATATATATATATATATATATATATATATATATATATAATATATATATATATATATATATATATATATATATATATATATATTTATATTTCATAATACATATATATAAAATATATATATATATATATATATATATATATATATATATATATATATATATATATATATATATATATATATATATATATATATATATATATGTATTATGAAATATATATATATATATATATATATATATATATATATATATATATATATATATATATATATATATATATATATATATATATATATATATGGGTATATGTTATGGTATATGGTTAGGGTTATGAGATTAGTTTAATGCAGGATTTTGGCTAATACCAAGTTGAACAATGTTGACCAATAGTTGACTTTTGGCCTACAGAGGCCTAGTAGCATGTAGACTTCATTGTTTAAATCAATTATTTAATTTAGAACACTTTGTAACCTGTATCTCATACACTACCAAAATAAGTCATATCAGCGACGTATTTAGCGACTCTAAGATAAAATGTCGCTAATATTTGGGGGTTTAGCGACGTTTATCTAAGACGTCGCTATTTGTCGCCAACAGCGACTAAAAGCGACATCTAGCAGCTACAATTTGTTAAATGGGAATCTGCGTCACAAGTTCGTCGATACACGTCGCTGATATAGCGACGTTTAGCGACGCATTTTAAGTAGCGTCGCCGTTTATTAAATATCAGCGACGTTTAGCGACGACAGTGAAGGACGTCGCTAAATGTTTCATATAGGCGGCGAGGGTTTCCTTTTCAATCATTCATAAATTTTTTCTCCCAATTTTTCGTGCGCTCCTCCTCCGCGACGCTCCTCCGGCAATTTTTCTCCTCCGGCCTCCTCCTCCGCGGCGCTCCTCTGGCGATCTCCCTCCTCCGGCGATCTCCCTCCTCCGGCCTCCTCTTCCTTCCTCAGGTAGCTCCTCCTCAGGTGATCCCCTGTCCCCGCTTTTCAGTTTCTCCTCGTCTTCTAGCTCTCTCTCTCGCTTCTAGTTCGTGTCCACGAGAGCGTGGACTCGCTGCGGGGGACATGAGACTCATAGTGGACTCGCTGTGGGGGACACGAGAGCGTGGACTCGCTTCTAGTTCATGTGACACCTATTTTGTTGGTTTGGACACGTCGTGTCCCACTGTGAGGACACGAGACTCACAGTGTGACACCTATATACTGATATTGAGAGTTTTTTTGGGCATATCAACTGTCAATTTGATGTTTTACTTGGATTCAAATTCTAATTTAGGGTTCGAGCCCTATTTACTGATACTAGAAGTTTTTTGGGCATTTTCAGGGTTTGAAATGATGAATAAATTGACTAATAATTATTATCGAGCCCTATAAAATTTTAGCTATGTCACGAATGATGGATACTAATCCTGTGAATGAATTTTCTCCTAAGTATTCTCGACAGTTGAGTATGATTTAGCTCACTGACATTACTGAAATATGGAATGATTAGTGTAGGGTATGTTGGTCAGTTTTTGGAAGAGTTGGGATATGATAGTATGCATGTTACAATTAACAAGGAATGCTGTTGACACCAAATGTTGCACGACAGGTTACTTGAGTAACCTGGAATATTTTACCTACTGAAACAAATAGTTTGGGCAAGGGTGTGTATAGGTTTGGAAAAATGGTAAGATACACCAAGTCAGACACTGTCCCTACAGCCATTCGACTGGCGAGGTAGAAATCTATGTACGACATTTGCTATAAGGACTTTGCATTAATCTACGGTACGCCATCGTGATCAGGACATAGTCCCTGCAGCCATTCGACTGGCGAGGCAGAAACTATGTAGCCGTAGATAAATTTGACTGTCCTCCGACCCTCATCCCTCGACAATGATGATACGACAACCTATCACTATATCTTATATAGTAGTAGATAATGTTTTAGTATTACCTTATGTGAGTTCATCTTGATTCTGTTATATCCTTCAGATACTAGATACGATAAGAACATATACTACACCATATGTACATAACATAGATGATTCACACTAATGTATGCTAGAATGAATTTTGGGTTGTGTTCTGAGCCATCCGTTCATCTGTCCCTCTCGTTATGTTGCGAACCTCTTCCTCTATGCCATCAAAATCAGAATCCTCGACTCTCTTTCATTTCTTGGATATTGACCCAGCTTCTAATCTCTTATTTCCTTCCGGGTCCACTCTACTCCCAATCTCTTCCTCTTTTATACACGGATCTATAGAAACAATACCATCCAAGGATGGCAAAACTGAATCAGCATTGTCTTCCGGATCGTCCTCATCAAGGCATAACGGGCTGCTCTGCGTGCCCAGCTTCTTCAACTTCTCGTTGGCTGCAGAGTCGAAATGGAAACGGGTCCTCTTTGCCGGCCCGGAGCTCTGACTAGTATTCGTCGCCTCGCTACCGGTTTTCTCTCCTCCTCTGACGCGGGTCATAAGAAAAGAAATTTCATACCTCTTCTTCACATAAACATCATTGCCGCCTTGTACTCGAGCCTCCTCGTGAGTTACGCTATCCAACTTCTCGGTGCCTACATTGTCACTCGAATCTCCCCTTCGACTCCTATTGTCCTCTTCTTTGCCTGTCTTTTTGCTCCCTGTCTTGCAATCATCTGCTATCACCGTCGACTCATATGACTCCTTCTCCGATGACTCTGAGGAGGAGGAGGAGGAGGAAGACTCGGAGAAGGAGTCGAATGAGTCGATGGTGATAGCAGATGATTGTAAGACATGGAGCAAAAAGACAGGCGAAGAAGAGGACGATACGAGTCGAAGGAGAGATTCGAGTGACAATGTATGCACCGAGAAGTTGGATAGCGTCACTCACGAGGAGGCTCGAGTATAAGGCAGCAATGATGTTTATGTGAAGAAGAGGTATGAAATTTCTTTTCTTATGACCCTCGTCAGAGGAGGAGAGAAAATCGGTAGCGAGACGACGAGTGCGAGTCAGAGCTCCGGGCCGTCAAAAAGGACCCATTCCCATTTTGACTCTGCAGCCAGCGAGAAGTTGAAGAAGCTGGGCACACCGAGCAGCCCGTTATGCCTTGATAAAGACGATCCGGAAGACAATGCTGATTCAGCATCTTCCTTCTCCTCTCTCCCACCATGGCTCTGGACCCGTCTACTCCTCCTTACTTCCCTTTTTTTTATTTGACTCTCTCAGCCACATATGATATCCACTTCAAGTGTAGAGTCGGGAAAGAAGAAGTGGGCAGGAAGAGGAGGGGGAAGCAGCACAGCCGGCGGCATGACCCGGAAGAAGTACAGATGTTTTCTTCAAATCCGTAGGAGAACTATATGGATATATCTTTTCACAACATGTCATCTTGTCAAAGACCCTTAATGTGAATATCATGTTACCGCGGTGTCGGAAGACTAACATGTTATAATTTTTTAAGCCGTGTGTTTTGACATAATCCTCCCAACTCTTTCCTCCTATATAGTAATCTTGCATTACTACATAGCAGGAAAGAGTTTGGAGGATTATGTCAAAACATACGGCTTAAAAAATTATGACATGTTAGTCTTCCGACACTACGGTAACATGGTTGTCACATTAAGGGTCTTGACAAGGTGATATATTGTGAAAAGATATATCCTTATAGTTCTCCTACGGATGTTGAAGAAAACCTCTGTACTTCCTCCGGGTCATGCCGTCGGCTGTGCTGCTTTCTCTCCTCTTCCTGTCCACTTTTTCTCTCCCGACTCTACACTTGAGGTGGATATCATATGTAACTGAGAGAGTCAAATAAGAAGAAGGGAAGTAGGGAGGAGCAGATGGGTCCAGAGCCATGGTGGAGGAGAGGAGAAGGAAGATGCTTGATCAGAACTTGAGGTGGAAGAGTTGTGACGTTGATAGCGTGAGAGAGGGAGGGAAGTGGCTGCATGCCTTTGGCTCACTTATAAAATCCCAAATTTGTATGGAATTTTTATTTTATTATTTTAAATAATCAGTGTTTACAATCTATTTCTTTATAATTTTTCATTTACTGTTTAGAATAATTTGTAAATTTAAATTTTGTCGTCTTGCTTTATTGTACGATAATAATAATAGAATTTTTTTATACTAAATGCATTTTTACATACCATGTAATATGAAGAATTTATTTTTTAAATATTTATGAAATATTTAGTTATATATATATTATTAGGTTTACGGTTTATTCTGGAAATTTTATGCTAAATAAGTAAATAATTACTATATGTGAAATACATAAATTTTACTTATAATATATAGTATAATATTTTGATATTTTATTTTAGATTTTTATAATTTATTAAGAATTTTTTGTTATTACGAAAGTGTTATCATAATTATTTTTCACAAAAATATATATATATATATATATATATATATATATATATATATATATATATATATATATATATATATATATATATATATAGTTCAGCTGACGTCATGCTGACGTCAGCACTTTTCAGCTGCTCATCCAGCAATCCGAGCTGGGCTTTCATTGCTGACTCCCCAGCTAAAGCCACGAAAGAAAGGAAAAGAGGAAAAAAAAATGTATTACTATGTACTGTTCCCCAAAGGGAACAGTACTAGTTAAAACCCGATACCCCTTTCCTACCGAATTACGTTGTAGCCGCGCGTGGGGTGTAAGCATTGATTTGGGTAGTTTAAATCAAAGATTTAATCAAATCTTCCCCAACTTAGATCTCTCCTCATCCTGAGCCTAGTCTCGAACCCATCTAGATAGAGATCAACACGGCTGAGAGGTATAATACTTATACTCGCCGCAACAAGGTCGGAACCCTATTTCGCAAGAAATACTCAACCTCCCACCTTCGTCTCCTTTTCGAGAAGCTTTCCATTACCAGGCGCCCCACCTCGACCATCTAAACTGGCCACCCATTGCCGGAGCTCCTCGCAATCACCGGAAACTAAGAGCCAAAGCAGGGTCCCCTGTTTTCGAACCTCTCCAGGTACGCAAGTTCATCGCGCTATCCCTCTCTGTATACTCCATTAAATATCGATCTATCAAATCCTATGTACAGCCAATATAACCCCCTTCCATCCCCTTTAAGTAGGTTAATTTCTCGTGCATTAAATTGTTGTAGAAATCGAACCAAAAATCCCGAAAATCTGTTCAAACGTGAACAGCAAACCCGGTCCATACCCCCAACTTGGAAGGTGTTTTTCAAACTAATTACTGAGAACTTTCAACAACTAGTTTCAAACAGTCCTAGTTAACATATACGAGAGTTGAACCCAACTTGTAGATCCTGAATTTGTTAATTATGCAGGAAGTTATTTGATTGCAAACTTACAGGAAAAACTGTTTAGAAAACTAAAAAAATTAGAAAACCTTCCCGATACGGCGTGCGTCCCGACAAATCGGACGATGTGGTCATGCACTATATGCATCGAAAGGCGCATATGGATGTTGCTGACGTGTGGGAACTGACGGAACTCGATTTCGTTGCGTGTGCGCGACGAAATCAGTACGTATCCGTCGAGATACCCCCATATCGACCTTTTGCAAACTTGGCCATAACTCCGTGTACGTTCGTCGTATCGAGATGAAACTTGTGCCAACAGGACCGTATCATTTTTCTAGTCCTGTATGCCAAGTTTGGTTCGATTCTGAGAAGGTCAAATCGGAACGCCTTTTTGGCGGGCCCGTAACCCGCTCTCACGGGCGAATTTGTACACAGCTCATCGGAATCCAAAACTGGACATACCATTGAGTTCGTCTCGTCAAACCGGACCCGTAGACATATAGTTTGACGACTTTAGAGACCGTAGGTACTGGCACGTATTTCGGTGCAAAACGGGTCCAACGGCGGACATCGTTTTGATCCGAAATTATGATTTTGCCCCTGTTCCAAAATTGGACTTTTGGACAGGCATTTCCTAGGCATATCTTTTATTCCAAACTCGTTCGTGATGTTTGTTTCAGCATCCGGAGCCCCTTGTGGATTTTGACTCTCGTGTGGACGATTCTGACTGTTGGATTTTGCTACATCTCGCACCACCCTCAGGCAAGACACCTTGCCATTTGCTGTTTAATTATTTTAGCTCATATTTTATGCATGTTCATTATTTTCTTTATGCAAAATAAACTGTGATACATGGCATAACCTGTTAGAATTTACTGTTCAGTTTCTTGCTATGTATTATTTTTTTTACACATTAAACCTAGATTTAAGGGACCACCTTTGTGTGTTGCATTCATGGCCTTGACACATTGTACCACGAAGTTATGTGTCGCATGTAGAACACGGAAGTGCGTGATTCGCTGGCCACCAGTACGTACAAGCCGTGCGATAGAAATAACCGCTAATAGAGGTTGCATGCTAGTTTGACTTAGCGGTTATAGAGTTAGCATTGGGCGGGAAGAACATGATTGGAAGTTGACTACCACCCTATCTATCGTAGAATCGCTCGCTACTGAGGAACGATAGGTAGACTATATGCTATAGACTCGCTCGATACTGAGGAATAGTATATGGTGTTGTGACTCGCTACTGAGGTACTGTATCGGTGTTTTCTTGACTTGACCGGGTAGTCATGCGACCATGAACTGTTCTTAAACTGCATTCACCTAGATTTGGTTAGGCACCCTTATCCGTTAGGTACGAGTACCTTTGGTTTGGGTACTTGTATCTGACCGTAGCTGGGAACAATAGCTTGTCGCGGATTAGTTCATCACATCTTGTCCTTGTTTGGTTGTAGGTGTGACTTACTACTTCGATGAGAAGGTATTGAACCTTGTTGGGGTCCGGATACCATATCGGATTATTAGCATGGAAAGATACGTCACCGTGAATTAGTTTACCATCTCCTGTCCTTGTTTGGTTGGGGGGATGGTACGCTCGTTCAGTAGGTGCGTATTAGAACATGTTATAATTCGATTTACTTATTTATTTGAGCGATATTTATTCAGTTTATATGGCATGATATTATGTATCTTGTTACGTCCCTCTGAGGACCTGGTTGTCTTGCCAGGTGTGTGCTATTGTCTTTCGCAGGTGCTTTAGCTCTAGTCGTGATCATCGCTATTTCGTCGAGGATGATTGCACTTGGATCGTCTTCGCTTCGCTCGTCACTCATTTCATTTTCTATGCACTTTTCCTTATTTTGTTGGTAGTGGATTTGTCTCCGCCCAACATATTGTATCAAGACAATTTGTTCTCATTATATGACATCTTCTATTCATTTATTTTGTGTGGATGAGATTAGTTATGGTTTTACTGCATTTTACAGCTTATGTATTTATACGAGGCTTCCATATATTGGAGTATACTTCGTATGAATACAACTGGCATGTCTGCGTTCCTAGTCCTACGTATTTTGGGACTGGGGCGTTACATGTTTTTGTGGTGGCTCATGAAGGTCAGAGCATATCGTATCGGCTACATGATTGTGCTGATACGAGCCTGCATATAGGATTAGAAATTAGGAATCTCATCCACATGTTTGATACCTTCTTTGATTCCTCATCAAACTCTCATTTGATTGATTGACTTGCATCTAGCTTGAAATCGTTCTAACGAAAATTCTATATCTCGTGCCAGAAAATGAATCCTCATAGCGGTAGCGCTGCACCACTTGTCGTCACACCAGGAAACACGGCAGCCCAAGAGGAGCAAATTCACTCACAGCATCCTATAGCAACCTCAACCATACCTTCTCTGCCAGACCAGACGACCCCACCTACTCACCAGAATCCCCAAGCCTCTGAACCCCAGTTAGTTCAGCCTGTTCAGCAGACCCCTGTACCCCAGGGAGGGTATACTCCACCTCCCCTTCATCAGAATCTACCTCAAGCTGGACCGCAGATGCCTATGCCCCCGATTGATGGAGATAATACAAATCGGTTCATTTATACTTTATTGCGGGCTCAGTGGCAGCAAAATGAGCTATTGAAACAAGACGTGATGGTCCCACGTAATAGACCCCCATCTTCACCACCAGCCCAAGTACCAGCACCTCCACCAAGGCCCCATTCATACGTAGGCAGTATTCCAGATTTCACCCAAATGAATCCGAAGACTTTCAAAGGTACCGAAGGCCCACTAGAAGTTTCTTCATGGCTTATTAGCACCGAGAAGAAGTTAAGGGCGTCACAGTTGCCTAAAGAAGATTGGATGACCGCAGTTGATTTATTACTTGAGGACAATGCCCATCACTGGTGGAAGGCGGAGGAGAGGCGCTTGGGTACCAATCAGTCATGGGAAGAGTTCTACAAACTCTTCAACGAAAGGTACTTTCCAACCGCTGCTCGGAATATACTGTATGATCAGTTCCTCCACCTCAAACAAGGCGACAAGTCGGTTGATGAGTATGATGCAGAATTTAGCCGACTAAGCAGATTTGTCGAGGGATTGATACCGACAGAGAAGGAGAAGGCAAAAAGGTTTCATAATGGGTTAAGACCCGAGCTAAAAAAATACACCACTGTGCAATCCAGAATTTCGTACGCTACAGTATTAGAAGAAGCTAGAAGTCAAGAGATCCTTCACATGAAAGCACAACAAACTCAAAGATACTATGCCCAGATGGACTTTCCAGTTCAACTTGGTTCAGGAGGCCCCGAACGACGACTTACTGCACAATATCAACATCAAGCCGTGCCCTACCAAGTTCCAAGTACAACAACCTGCCAGTTTTGTAGAAGAAGAGGGCACCAGCAGAAGGACTGCCGTCGGCGACTAAAGTGTTGCTTCAATTGCGGTTCCAATGAGCATAAACTTTGAGATTGTCCCAACCGACATGCCACACACAGTTTAGCTCCAGCACCATCACAGCAGCAGTTACGAGGGCCAAGAACTCTCAGACCAGGTGCACCACAACCACTTTCCTTAGAAGAATATCAGGAGGGACCAGCCTTAGAGGGCCAAACACTAGAGTATAGGCCTGCTGGAGAAGAGATGAATAATCTAAAACAAGGACAAGCATTCACCATGACAGTGCTAGACACCCTTCCCGAGTTGACAGATACCGCAGGTATTATTCTAGTTAATACATTATTCGTGCACCTTCATTAGTGTCATATTCATGCATAGAGTAGTTATCTCGTTCTTCTTAAACACATTAGGATTAATAGTTAGAAATTGCACAGCAAGGTACTACCTACAAACATCTTTAGTAATCTCAGCAACCGTAGCATAGACCGACTTGCTTAGAATAACGATTAAAGATTTGGTCAAAAGTATTTCCAAGACATGCCTTAGAGTTAGACACTTTTTTGTAGACCTTGTATATGTGAAATGACCCATTGTCCCATCACACTACTAGCTTAACTCTTGTAAGTTGGGTAGAATACCTCACGACCCAACAAAGCCTTTGTCCTTGTGACCCGTGTTGATAAGTTACTCAGACCATAAATTCAGAGGACACTAATTTAGCTAGCCAACAAGCCAACTGCATAGGCCCACACTTCGGACAAGACTTGATTTTAAAAGATCTTGGACTATTTAATTTCCTTCATCATTACCTCCGGTATATTTTGACTGTCTTATGCTGCTAATTTAGTCTTAGTTTTGCAAGCATATTCTTCTATCGAGCTTGTTCATGACATGTGTTATTGGGTGCACTCACTAACATATTGTCTATTCAGAACCGGTGCATGATAGTCTGATCAACCAAGTGCACTTTGGTTCGCTTTTGTCTATTATTCTACATGGATGGAACATAGCTAAACTTGTCCTTTAGAATCCCATCAACGACTGCCTTGACAACTCCTTTTGAAATTTTTCGGTCATCCTTGAACCACGTATTCGTACTCAATAAATATCGTCTTTTGAACTCCTTATAGCTTTCGCCTTCACCTATTTTAGAAGGACGAAGGCGTTATACTAGAACTTCTCCTAGCCTTCCTATAGACTATGACCATTCCCACTCGATGTTGCTATATCTTCATCCTAAACTGCTCGTTCTTTTCCTTGGCCCTATATTTACTATCACGACCTCCTAATTGAAAGTGAGTCTAATTTGTTCTCTTAATTATGCCTCAACCTACTAGATCTCTAACTTATTTTCTCTTGATACCATATCATTCTCTATTGCATAATCCTCATGATCTAGACTATAAACCCTTAATCTTCTAATCGTGCCTTAACTCGCGACCCTCGTAACCATACCCGTGTTAAATTCTACGAATTAGATCACGATTTCTTACGACATGATTTTGTTGAAACATTGTCATTGTTTGTTCTCCATCGGTACCCCCTTGTGTCTTCTCACCCCCTACGAATTCTTAATTTCGAGGACGAAATTTTTATAAGTTGGGTAGGATGTAAAATCCCAAAATTTTATGAAAATTTTATTTTATTATTTTAAATAATCAGTGTTTACAATCTATTTCTTTATAATTTTTCATTTACTGTTTAGAATAATTTGTAAATTTAAATTTTGTCGTCTTGCTTTATTGTACGATAATAATAATAGAAATTTTTTATACTAAATGCATTTTTATATACCATGTAATATGAAGAATTTATTTTTTAAATATTTATGAAATATTTAGTTATATATATTATTAGGTTTACGGTTTATTCTGGAAATTTTATGCTAAATAAGTAAATAATTACTATATGTGAAATACATAAATTTTGTTTATAATATATAGTATAATATTTTAATATTTTATTTTAGATTTTTATAATTTATTAACAATTTTCTGTTATTAAGAAAGTGTTATCATAATTATTTTTCATAAACAAAAAAAATATATATAGTTCAGCTGACGTCAGCACTTTTCAGCTGCTCATCCAGCAATCCGAGCTGGGCTTTCATTGCTGACTCCCCAGCTAAAGCCACGAAAGAAAGGAAAAGAGGAAAAAAAATGTATTACTATGTACTGTTCCCCAAAGGGAACAGTACTAGTTAAAACCCGATACCCCTTTCCTACCGAATTACGCTGTAGCCGTGCGTGGGGTGTAAGCATTGATTTGGGTAGTTTAAATCAAAGATTTAATCAAATCTTCCCCAACTTAGATCTCTCCTCATCCTGAGCCTAGTCTCGAACCCATCTAGATAGAGATCAACACGGCTGAGAGTATAATACTTATACTCGCCGCAACAAGGTCGGAACCCTATTTCGTAAGAAATACTCAACCTCCCACCTTCATCTCCTTTTCGAGAAGCTTTCCATTACCAGGCGCCCCACCTCGACCATATAAACCGGCCACCCATTGCCGGAGCTCCTCGCAATCACCGAAAACTAAGAACCAAAGCAGGGTCCCCTGTTTTCGAACCTCTCCAGGTACGCAAGTTCATTGCGCTATCCCTCTCTGTATACTCCATTAAATATCGATCTATCAAATCCTATGTACAGCCAATATAACCCCCTTCCATCCCCTTTAAGTAGGTTAATTTCTCGTGCATTAAATTGTTGTAGAAATCGAACCAAAAATCCCGAAAATCTGTTCAAACGTGAACAGCAAACCCGGTCCAGACCCCCAACTTGGAAGGTGTTTTTCAAACTAATTACTGAGAACTTTCAACAACTAGTTTCAAACAGTCCTAGTTAACATATACGAGAGTTGAACCCAACTTGTAGATCCTGAATTTGTTAATTATGCATGAAGTTATTTGATTGCAAACTTACAGGAAAAACTGTTTAGAAAATTGAAAAAATTAGAAAACCTTCCCGATACGGCATGCGTCCCGACAAATTGGACGACGTGGTCGCGCACTATATGCATCGAAAGGCGCGTATGGGTGTTGCTGATGTGTGGGAACTGACGGAACTCGATTTCGTTGCGTGTGCGCGACGAAATCAGTGCGTATCCGTCATATACCCCCGTATCGACCTTTTGTAAACTTGGCCATAACTCCGTGTACGTTCGTCGTATCGAGATAAAACTTACGCCAACAGGACAGTATCATTTTTCTGGTCCTGTATGCCAAGTTTGATTCGATTCTGAGAAGGTCAAATCGGAACGCCTTTTTGGCGGGCCCGCGACCCGCTCCCACGGGCGAATTTGTACACAGCTCATCGAAATCCAAAACTGGACATACCGTTGAGTTCGTCTCCTCAAACCGGACCCATAGACATATAGTTTGACGACTTTAGAGACTGTAGGTACTGGCACATATTTCGGTGCAAAACGGGTCCAACGGCGGACATCGTTTTGATCCAAAATTACGATTTTGCCCCTGTTCCAAAATTGGACTTTTGGACAGGCATTTTCTAGGCATATCTTTTATTCCAAACTTGTTCGTGATGTTTGTTTCAGCATCTGGAGCCCCTTGTGGATTTTGACTCTCGTGTGGACGATTCTGACTGTTGGATTTTGCTACATCTCGCACCACCCTCAGGCAAGACACCTTGCCATTTGCTGTTTAATTATTTTAGCTCATATTTTATGCATGTTCATTATTTTCTTTATGCAAAATAAACTGTGATACATGGCATAACCTGTTAGAATTTACTGTTCAGTTTCTTGCTATGTATTATTTTTTTTACACATTAAACCTAGATTTAAGGGACCACCTTTGTGTGTTGCATTCATGGCCTTGACACGTTGTACCACGAAGTTGTGTGTCGCATGTAGAACATGGAAGTGCATGATTGGCTGGCCACCAGTACGTACAAGCCGTGCGATAGGAATAACCGCTAATAGAGGTTGCATGCTAGTTTGACTTAGCGGTTATAGAGTTAGCATTGGGCGGGAAGAACATGATTGGAAGTTGACTACCACCCTATCTATCTAGACTCGCTCGCTACTAAGGAACGATAGATAGACTATATGCTATAGACTCGCTCGATACTGAGGAATAGTATATGGTGTTGTGACTCGCTACTGAGGTACTGTATCGGTATTTTTTTGACTTGATCGGGTAGTCATGCGATCATGAACTGTTCTTAAACTGCATTCTCCTAGATTTGGTTAGGCGCCCTTATCCGTTAGGTACGAGTACCTTTGGTTTGGGTACTTGTATCTGACCGTGGCTGGGAACAATAGCTTGTCGCGGATTAGTTCATCACATCTTGTCCTTGTTTGGTTGTAGGTGTGACTTACTACTTCGATGAGAAGGTATTGAACCTTGTTGGGGTCCGGATACCATATCGGATTATTAGCATGAAAAGATACGTCACCGTGAATTAGTTTACCATCTCCTATCCTTGTTTGGTTGGGGGGATGGTACGCTCGTTCAGTAGGTGCGTATTGGAACATGTTATAATTCGATTTACTTATTTATTTGAGCGATATTTATTCAGTTTATATGGCATGATATTATGTGTCTTGTTACGTCCCTCTGAGGACCTGGTTGTCTTGCCAGGTGTGTGCTATTATCTTTCGCAGGTGCTTTAGCTCTAGTCGTGATCATCGCTATTTCGTCGAGGATGATTGAACTTGGATCGTCTTCGCTTCGCTCGTCACTCATTTCATTTTCTATGCACTTTTTCTTATTTTGTTGGTAGTGGATTTGTCTCCGCCCAACATATTGTATCAAGATAATTTGTTCTCATTATATGACATCTTCTATTCATTTATTTTGTGTAGATGAGATTAGTTGTGGTTTTACTGTATTTTACAGCTTATGTATTTATACGAGGCTTCCATATATTGGAGTATACTTCGTATGAATTCAGCTGGCATGTCTGTGTTCCTAGTCCTACATATTTTGGGACTGGGGCGTTACATCACTCGAGCGGTATTTGTCCTCCGACCCTCATCCCTCGGCAATGATGATACGACAACCTATCACTATATCTTATATAGTAGTAGATGATGTCTTAGTATTACATTATCTGATTTCATCTTGATTCTGTTACATTCTTCAGATACTAGATACGATAAGAACATATGCTACACCATATGTACAGAACATAGATGATTCACACTAATATATACTAGAATAAATTTTGGGTTGTGTTCTAAGCCATTCGTTACCATACTTGGCAATTAAGTTATGGACCATTATGTTTGACATTGTTTTTACAAATTTTCATATATCTGTGTTGATTGATGAGATTGTGTTTCAAACGTGTTCGTGATTGTGTGTATCTGTGTTGTTTGATACTGTGTTCGTGATACATACCGTCGTTGTTGTAACAAATGGTGTAGGAGATGCTGCAAATGCTGCAGGAGATGCTGCAAATGCTATATTTTTTTATTTTTTTTAAGATTAGCGATGTTCAGCGACTCTCAGCGACGTCCAGAGCCATGGTGGAGGAGAGGAGAAGGAAGATGCCTTTGGCTGAGAGAGTCAAATAAGAAGAAGGGAAGTATGGAGGAGCAGATGGGTCCAGAGCCATGGTGGAGGAGAGGAGAAGGAAGATGCTTGATCAGTACTTGAGGTGGAAAATTTATGACGTTGATAGCGTGAGAGAGGGAGGGAAGTGGCTGCATGCCTTCGACTCACTCGAGCGGTATTTGTCCTCCGACCCTCATCCCTCGACAATGATGATACGATAACCTATCACTATATCTTATATAGTAGTAGATGATGTCTTAGTATTACATTATGTGAGTTCATCTTGATTCTGTTACATTCTTCAGATACTAGATACGATAAGAACATATACTACACCATATGTACAGAACATAGATGATTCACACTAACGTATGCTAGAATGAATTTTGGGTTGTGTTCTGAGCCATTCGTTCCCATACTTGGCAATTAAGTTGTGGACCATTATATTTGACATTGTTGTTACAAATTTTCATATATCTGTGTTGATTGATGAGATTGTGTTTCAAACGTGTTCGTGATTGTGTGTATCTGTGTTGTTTGATACTGTGTTCGTGATACATACCGTCGTTGTTGTAACAAATGGTGTAGGAGATGCTGCAAATGCTACAAATGCTGCAGGGGATGCTGCAAATGCTATATTTTTTTTTAATATTAGCGACGTTCAGCGACTCTCAGTGACGTCCAGTGCCGACGGTAACGTCGCTAAGTAAGTATCAAACCGTCGCTAACTGTGATGAATACCGTCGCTGATCGTCACTAAACGTCGCTACGTAAGACGTCGCTAAACGTCGCTATATTTCGGTATTGTAGCGACGTAGCAAAGTCGCAGAACGTCGCCATTTGGCTCTCAAGCCAGGTCAGCATCGATGCATGTCAAGTCGCTCAACGTCGCTAGGTTGCGTCAGTAAATGATGACGTTTTACGTCGCTGGTAGTCGCTGAATTAGCGACGTGTCCGCATCGCTGAGTGTCATCGCAATAGCGACGTATTGTGACAATTTGTTGTTTAGTGACTAGGTTAATCGCGACTACGTGCAAACGTCGCTAAATACGTCGCTAATCGATATTAGCGATGAATTTTCCCTATTTAGCGACTTTCTGAGGCATCGCTGATTTGACAGATATTTGTAGTGATATAATAGGACTCTGTGACTCCTGTTCGGACATCAAAATACATCAATTGCTTCGAATATCAGGCGAGTACATTCTCTATTAGTTTTCATTCAGATAGAATCTATATTGCCTGCTCTAGACTACTTTACTTGATGTTGATACATTGTTAACACGGACTAGTACTATATGGATCTTGTCATGAGATGTTATCCCCTTAACGGGTGCATCGGGTTTTTCATGTTCATGTACTTCATCATATACATCTTGTACTCCTTGTATTCGTATTATTCATGTACACGCATATGCTCTCATGTATGTTCATGTGCTCTCATGTACTCTCATGTGCTCTCATGTACTCTAATGTTCTCACATGTACTTCATGTATAAATTAACAATCATGTACTTAACGTAACTTGATTGGATCCTTGTGTATTGATTAGGTTAGGAGGAGTAGAAGTGGTTATGTGATTTAATCCCTCTAGTGTAAAAATGTACTTATCGATTATACCCTCACGTATAGTGGAGTTATCATAGAATAATCATGTACAACCTAAACCAATCATATAACTATCTTGTACTCTGAAACACTTATATTATTTACAGTTCATAGATTCTCTATTCTATTTTATGTACTCAGTTTACGTATCTATATCTTTTGTATTCATGTACTTCTTTTACAGCACGTCATGTACTTTATTCTATTGTTAGCTCTATATTTACTACCATATTTTGGAACTGCTTTCAGAGTTATTTATTCGCTCTAATCTTGACTGGATATGTTGATAAAATTTTACAAAGAATTTGGAGGATCTAGCTAGCCTAGAGGAGGCACCAGTAGTGCTTGAAGTAGAATGCTGGGACTATTTGGACATGTTTTGGCTACTTTGTTATGTATTTATTTCGTACTCTGTGTGTACTGTTGATAACACTTAACCTATTCTCTAAAATCTGGTTGTACCATACTGTGAGATCTTTGTATTTATTCTATTTCATGTTGATTTCAATCTTTAGTTACCTTGTGAATGAGTTGTATCTTTCTGGGATTGTCGTCCGATTGGAGAGTATATTTTGTATAGTACTTATATTGTGTTTAGATACTGTAGAGACCTAGGACAACATTCTACCGTCGACACTGCGGCATAGGCTGTGCGTACCTTCGATCTCGTACCCTTTTACTGGGTGCGGGTCATGACACATCAGCCTGGCGGCACCCGACGAAGCGTGGCAAGACGGAGGGCGTAGATCTGGTGGCTTGAGGAAAGGCCAGGGCTGCGGTGAGACAGAGCATAGCGGCTCTTGATCTGGAACTTGGCGGTGCTCGTCGTCATGCACGAACGAGCGTCGAAGTGTCGGGGGACAAGGCGTGGTGAAGACGGCAAGGAGCTGCGGAGACGGGAAGGAAGATGGTCGTGGTGTTGGTCAGAGACGGTGACCGGGGATGGGCCAGAGGTTGATCGTTGTTGGATGGTCGCGGTGTTCAAGTGGATGGAACCGGTGGTTGGCTCTGTCACGAACGATGACTAGGTTAGGTTTAGGGTTAGGGATTTGAATATTTTTTGTTGAGTTGGGGGTGGTGAAGTATGGGCGAAGAATACAGTTCCGGAGTAGAGTCCGGACGATGGCAGTTGTGGTTGGGAGATGGCAGCTACGGAAGAGATGGGGTGGTTGTGTCGATGATGTTGTTGTTGGTGGTGGATGATGGTGGTCGATGGTCAGGCGGTAAATTGGAGGAAGCAGGGTGTGGTGCAGGCGTGGCTGACCGGAGGATAGGGGTGGCCGGAGTGAAGTTGTGTCTGGACGGCAGCGAGTCGAGGTTAGGGACTGGAGATGGTTGCCACAGGGAGGAGAAGAGCCGCCGAGATCACCGTCGATAGTAGCGGCTAGGGTTAGGATTTAGGATATGGGGATTCATGTTGTGTCGGGGAGTGTCCGACACGACCTGGATGAGTTGTTTGAGCGGAAATCGTGTCCCGGATTGTCGGACACGATATGATATAATGTAACTGTAATAAGGAAATAGTAGAAAGTGTAGGACCGATTGTAGGAACGAGTTGTAAAGTACAATACTCTAGAGGAGGGTAAATAGAGTAGGCAGCGGAAATTAACTATTAAAAAAATGTTAGCAACATGATCACAGATAATATATCACAGATATGTAAATGAAAAGTAGAGAGTAGAGAGCAAACGCAAACACAAGGATGTATACTGGTTTCCCTATAGTGAGGACTAGTCCAGTCGGAAGAACTCTAGCTTCCAGTTGAATCCACTATGGAAAATCACCACAAGTTTTCATCTGAAGTTCTTGCAACTTCTACAATGCGAGCTTTGATCCGAAGTACTCGACCAACTTCAATTGTAAAGAGTCTTTCTTCAATCAAACCTCTGATTATAATCACTCTGAAACTTCTAGACCGTACCGTACTGGCAAATTGACTAGAGGATTGTAACTGGCTTGGAATTTGAAAATGAATAGCTCAGAATACTTTGGAAGAAGTAATAGGCTTATAAAGAAGAGATATTAAGGTGAATTGGTGTATGAGTGAATTGAAATGATCGAAATCCTTCTCTATTTATAGTTTTTTTAAGGGCAGAATTCTAACAGAATTCGGGCAGAACTCTATGAGAAAATCTCGTTGGAATCCGTAACTGCAGGAAGACCAAGTTCAAAAAATAACGTTCACTAACCGAACTCTGGCCGAATTCGGGTCGAGTTCTGCTAGGGTTCTGTTAGAGTTTTTGCAAACTAGTTTTGGGCTTTTTGAAAAGTCAAACGGTTAGGAAGTAGTTTGGGCTTTTGTAAGTGGGCTTGTTTTTAAAATGAAAGAGTTTTTTGAAAACGTTTCTTGTGTAGCCTATTTGCCAGTACGATGTAGTTTACATCGTATTCCTAGACTCAGTAAATATAAAAAATACATTGATAAAAAAGGAAAACCAAGAGCCCTTTGATGACACCTTTCTTCAAATATTTGAGCAGACTTGAAGACGCCTTTTTCACTTGACGGCGGTCGTCCAAAGATAAACATATCTAAAAATCTGAATACCTTTCTGGGTCTTCGCCCCCGAACCTTGACGGGGGGCGCTGCCCCCTCGACCCATGTCCGCTGACCGAGCAGCGGAACCCCCAATGTGAGGCCCCGGATAGGTCGTTAGGCGATTCAGAGGAATCTTCTTGTATGACGCCGTCTTTGGCCCATCAATATTACTATATTGCATATTTCCTGGTTTGACAAAGCTTGATCATGCTTACTGCATGTCTATAAGAAACATGTTAGGCAAACAAAACAATATGACTGATACAGAACGTTAGGACAATGCTAAGTTAAAGTAGTAACATGATAGTGATTACATGAATATTAGTGACGTTATTATCTTAAACTTAATTGATTAGCTATATTCAAAAACATCATATAATCATTGGGCTAACAATCTCCCCCTTTTTGATTATGGCAAATCCTTTAAGTTTAATATATATACAATAGATGTCATGTATCACTAATAAACACATAATACTAGAATATTGTGTGCTGACTTAAACTTATTTTTCCTCCTTTGACATGATAAAAAATAAGCTCTTCTGTAATTAGAGCTAAAATGAACTCAAGCATAAGTAAATGAGGAAAGCAAAAATAATCATGATCAAGGATTTAGGAGAACAGTGTAACGACAATTGTAAAAAAATGGCATAACTATAGGAGAAAAATTTGTCAAAAAAAAGTTGGTTGAACTTAAAAACATTGAAATCAATTGGTTGAACTTAAAATATATATATATATATATATATATATATATATATATATATATATTTTTTTTTTTATATATATATATATATATATATATATATATATATATATATATATATATATATATATATATATAATAAGCATTTTAACAATGATCACAAAAAAATTGATTCATAATTTGCCCATACAAATTAGTAAATCAATTCTATAGAGAGTATAATCATCGAAAAGAAATCAAAATACGTATACAAAAATCTATGCAAAATCTATACCAAAGTTCATGCATTTGAATTCAATTACCTTAGCATGATATATGAATATCCATTAGGTAAACATGAAAGTAATGAAGACAAAATACTTGAGAAGGAAAAATTCAGTCGACTTGAATGCTCCCCCGCAAAGTATGATCAGTCTAAATATAGATAATCATGAACTTTGAGATAAAATCTTAATAAGAAATACTGAAAGTAATTTCAAACTCAATCAAATAAGGATAATTAAATATATATTTGGCAATATAACTTTTAGAAACTCGAATGAGAGAATTAAAAATAAATAATAATAATCATATATTCTCTCATAAAATACAAATCCAAATATCATGACCAACTCAACAAGATATTTAAATAAGAGAATATGTCCATGGTGAACTAGGTATACCACATATTAATGGCATAAAATAATTAAAACAATTAATTTGCTCCCCCTTAAAATATGCGTATTTAGTTCAAAAATAATTTATATGCATAAAATAGATATAATAAATAATTACAAGATCTAAGGGATATCCAAGATATGCATCTTTCTTTCCTTTGATCAAATGCATATAAAATTCCAAACTCAAAACAAATATCATCTTTAGGCAAGAAAAAAAAATTCAATGAATAAATGCTTAAAGATAAAAAAACAAAATATATCTCATATATATATATATATATATATATATATATATATATATATATATATATATATATATATATATATATATAAAAGAAATATTTCAAGACATTAAAAGATTTTAAAAACTGTCTTTAATAATAACATTTGAGTACCGGACAGATTCAATAAATCAAAAAGAAATCAAAAAGACTTTGCAAAAATATGGAATTTATTACGAAAAATTATCTTAATAAATTTTCGAATGCGTTCATTTAGTCCTCAGATTGAAAGCTGGCGATTCGAATCACGGAAACTATTTCAATAAAAGAATCCATAAATCATAAATAAATCCATTTGAATAAATAAACATAACTAGATATGTGTCCAAAGAAAAGTGTATGGCATGTCAAGGGGACAATTGATTTAAAACAATTAACTGCTCCATCTTTACATGGCTATATCCAGAAATAATAATATTGACAAAAAAATTTAAAAAAAATTCAGAGACATATTTTCAGAAGTAGAAAACTAATTCAAAAAATATTAGGTTTTCTTATCAAAGTTCATTTCTTTCATTTTTAAAGCCGTTGCACGGTGTCCATCTGATAACCGGAGGCTTAAAGAAAAAACGCTTTGAGAGAAAAAAAATTCAATATGCTTGACTTCTCCTTCGCAAAGAGTTACTGCTATAGACAGTAAGTAACTAGAATAAGAAGAGAATAATAAATCTTAAAATCATGAATATTATACAAGCTAAAGAAGAAATCACAAGATCATAATATTCACTGAGTAGTCACAAAATTATTAAGTCTGAATATCGAAAAGTGTGACAGAAAAGAATATATAAAAAGATGACAAACATTAACCTATGGAAGATCAATGTATGTTACCTTTTGTAAAATTAAATTATTAAATAATATTATCCATCAAATCTAAAATCCAAAATCCATCAAATAACAATTGCAACTAGATCTCAATAAATATTTAGTTTATAAAATGTTGATCAATCTTGGGTTAGCTGTAGGGGCACTGTCCCAGCTAACGGAGGTTCATCGGAGAACACTTAAGTACCGCTTCGCTTCGACTGTAGTCGTGGTGACAGACAGACCCTTTGTAGGGTTGTACCCAAAATAAATCTCTTCTTTAATAACCGAGGATTTAAGAATAATTAGTGCAATATGAAATCAATTATATTCTATGGACTTAAAAAAAATCTTAGAACAATGTAGCATACAGTATAAGATGTATGAATTACATTTATCCATATGTGCTACAAAATCATTGGATAACAATAAAATATAAAATATTTGTAAATCAAAATGTAGGATCTAGATACGCTGATGTATTTTGGAACCTAGGGGACTGGGTTTAGTACCTTGGATCCAGAACTAGATAACAGTTGCATGTACACCTTAATAAATCTTAAGTCTATAAAGTATTGATCACTTCGGATTAGCTGTAGGGACCGGTTCCCAGCTAGCGGTAGTTCGAAGACTAGTACACCGTGTCGCTTCAAGCTATTTACACCTGTATGATAGAAGGACCCTTTCGGCTTGTTCCCTAAATAATCTCTACTCTTAAGAACTTAGATTCAAAGAAATATATGCAGTATCATCGAACAACATTGAAATCAAGAATCCCTAAATATAAAAGAAGTAAATACCCAAATAATGGTTTATCAAGATCAAGATATTAAAAATATCATGTATCCAAAATGTCAACCAAAAAGCCAAGAAAAAGACATCATTAAAAGAGGCTTTGAGGAAGAAGCTAATAAAGAGAAGAACATAAATTTGTTTAAAAAATCAATAGCTTAAGTATGATATAAGCACAAGTTTAAAAACTACTTTTTAAAATAATATAGAACTTGAACTTAACTCATATATCCCCATAAAGATATTTATACAAAAATATAAGAAACATATCAGCAATATATGAAAGACAATGAATTATTCATGTATCCTTAATAAGCATATAAAAAAATATCACAAGATCAAAAACAAGCATAAATATGCTTTGTCAGACAAAGATTTAATTGATTCATAAGAAGTTAAACAAAATAAAATATGCGAATCAATAGTGAAGTATATTATGCAAGCACAAGGTTAACATAAAAATATATGTATATACTTTTCAAGTAAACATGAGACTTGTGCTAAACATACGTACTCACAAAATACTGATCAAAGTAAATACGACATGTTAAAGACAAATCGGTAAGAAGTGGCCATTAAAAAAAATTAAAGACGAAGAGTCAAAACATATTCACCAAAACAAAATTAAGCTCCTATGCATGCTTCAAGAATAAAGATTAAAAGTAAAGAGCATACATGGATAAATGTGTCACACTAGTAGAAAATAAACACTATATAGTGTAAACTAATCATTTAAGCTAAACAGCTAGTCAAGCTAGAATTATGTCTCACATTGATTCAAACAATAAACAATTTAAAAGACATCAATGAAAGCTAATAGTAAGAAATCAATAAGAAAATGCTAGATATTAAGAACTATGTAGAAAGCATGTTACCGAAGTGGTTCTAGTGACCACACTTATGTTGGTGCAATTGCATGGAAGATGACCTTTGTAACTTTGCAATCACCAACATGTTCCATAGTTCTATTTGACATGAGAAGCTTCACCTGCAATATTAGGTGAAGACTTTGGTATCCAATACTTGGATCCATATTTGCTAGCTTTGGAAACCCATTTGCACAAGTTTATATAAACTAGCTTTCTAATCTGACAACGATTAGAAACGTGTCCATTCAAACCACAATAATGACAACAAGTATTAATAGTGCTATGTACAACAGTATGAGAGCGTGCAGTGGGATGACATGATGTACGTAGATACTTGTAATAGAAAGCATGGTTGTGTGAAGCTTTAGCTTTGCTTGCTTCCTTTCTAAAAGATCTGACGTATGTGACTTTGTGATGTGCTACATGTCTTGTGTTAGACTGAGTCATAGGTTGTACTACCTGCTTTCCCAGTCTAATCTCTAACTTTTTAGAGTTAGTACAGATCTCATCATATTTAGCATTAAGAGCATCAATTCTACACGAAGCAATAGAATACTTCTTCTTTTCTGATTCTAATTCCTCCTGAAGTGTAGTATTTTCTTGAGTGCTTTTCTCAATGCAATCAAGTACCTCATGTCACGCCCCGCTCCCGTAGGAGCGATCGTCCTCGCTAAGGCGTGATGCCGCACGAGCCTAGATTGCGCTCGTGTAAGGCGGTTTCCATAACGGCCGACTTCAGCGGCTGCGACGGGGTCATCGCACAGAATTCCCAAGCAGAGACATTAATTAATAGCAGCGAAATTTAGAACAAAACACAAGTTATTCAAAGAAGCTCTTTTATTGATATTGAAACAACGGTTATATTGGGGGCGCAAGGCCAATATTACAATCACTCAAGCTCACTCTTCTCACATTTTACAAGTTCACTCAGCTCTCTCTCATCTCTCAATACAAGTCTTGAGTCCAGTAGAAGCTTCGGAAGGCGACGTCCACACATTATGTCCCGTATAAGTCTTTACTTCATGCAGCCGTGCGCTTTGAATCGCCAAGGAACTCCGTGCCTCGACGCATCCAAGCGAGCTCCGTGCCACGAGCTTCTACCTGTGCCTGCACATAAAAACTATGTGGGTGTCAGTACTCAACTGTACTGGTGGAATGAGCTCCTCGCCCATCCATACAAACCTAACACGTTTGATTTACTTTTGTGCAACTTAGTCCCCTTTATGATTGTCTTTCTACTCTTACCTTAGGATCAGTTTTAGGACCGAAGCCTTGGCCTATTCCGTGTCTCTAGACCATCTCGTGCTTGCAACGACAACATTAACTCAATCCTTGCCTCAAGACCCTTCTCGTGCCAACAACGTTAACCTATCGAGTTGTGTTTGCCTTACGACTTAAAATCAGAGACGCAACTACGCGATGAAGCTCCATTTTTCGTGTGACCGTGCTACAAACCCTTGCTGAGACCGTGCCACGCAATTCAGTGAGACTTAACCATATCGCCGCCTCGCGGCCCTTGCTGCCTAGCAGCCCTTGCTACTTTGACCACCAACTGACCCAATCAAGACTTGTGAATGTTAGTGTCACTCAACCAACTTTGCCTTGCGGCGGTTTTCCGACTTAAACTCAAACAACTCAACCAACTTAAGCAACTTATATGCCGACAACTCAAGACCTGACGCCACATCTCGTGCCGAAGTACGACGCCTATGTTGAAACCCAATCTTAGGCCCAAACTTTGTGTTCTAACTGTACACACCTTCAACTCAACTTAATCTAAAGGCATACATGCGGATAGCCGCTATTTGCCGACATCTATATGAACTTGGCCACTAGCATCACAAGCTATACCTTGACGTATATTTTTGTTAATCGGGATCCTTTCGACGCAAGTAGCTAGCCCCGTCGCAAGTTTCCGCTTAACCTGTGCCAAAATCTTACGCACGACTATACCCTATTTTCTCATAGGCCGAGTCGGCCCCATGGCCCAGGGTTACCGCTCGAGGGTTCATCGCCCTTGTCGACAACTTGTCAAATGACCATGCAAGACTCGACACAAACTGACGTCTCACACAGTCATTCCTCTGCCAAAACCAAGACTTCTATCCTTGAGACCCCTCGACGACCCACGGTCGCGAGCATTTCCTTTCTTGTTACCCTATCATTTGGTTCAACTCATGAATGCCTATTTGATATCCCTTTCTCAAAACTCACTTTGAATCATTTATAGTCCTTGCCTTAAACACTAAGCCTGTGCATCGTGTCTTAAGCCAATCGTGCTCTGCGTGACACTCCTGCCCAAGTCGACGGGCCTTGAGATCGTGGGACTACTTAACTTGACAACCGCAGAATGAGCGGGACAACACTTGGAATGAAGGTCGATCAGCATAACTTTGTCTAACTTACTCAAGCCTACAACTTAACCTAAGGGATGAGCAAAGGCTATGCCAAGCCTTGCGCAGTGGAAGCGTGCATGCTTTATCAAGCATTTACGCGGGCGACGCCTATGACTTAGGCTAACTCTTAGCTTTTTTACCGAAGACCAACTTTCCTTCTACCAAGCCATGGGACG
Source organism: Iris pallida (assembly GCA_029216955.1). Taxonomy (NCBI): domain Eukaryota; kingdom Viridiplantae; phylum Streptophyta; class Magnoliopsida; order Asparagales; family Iridaceae; genus Iris; species Iris pallida. Next base: position 32,336,065 of record JANAVB010003398.1, read on the forward strand.
AAGGACCGAGTATCATTTTCAAAGCACGTCGTGCACCAACTCTAAGCCGACCGTTAGACCTTTTTCCATATTCTAACTCATTTCGATCCGTCGGGATTATTCTCTTAGCTGTGTGGATTCGTCTCTTTTATTATCAAGCCTATTGTACAAATTAAAAACACACAATTTATTATGTGAAGGCTAAGATGAGGCAAGTTCACCGAAACTACCCCACCAGAGCGAGCGGTCGCCTCGACCGAACGATGTCTTCCAGCAGCCGTTGCAAGGCTATGGTCGAACGTCGTCGACGTTTCGTTTCCTCCGATTGATAGAGCGGGATGGGACACTACATCATACACCACTCAGAAAAAGTTTCGTCCTCGAAACTAACTGAGTACACTTATTGACTTATCACTTCACTCAACATTCAAGAACTCTCGCACACAATTCTCCTATGCCTTACTCAAATCCGAGCCACGCTCGTGCTACCCTTAATCTTTTCTTCAAAACTTACGATCTCAAGATCCTCGATACTTCCTCTTTCCTCAAATCTTACTTGAATTCAATGTATCACTTAGTATGGATCGTGCACATATCTTAGGCGTCCCCAAAATACATGCATTTCAACCAAGCCTCGTGATAGCGAATCCACCATCACCACTCGAGTCAGATCGTGCACATGTTCGGGCGTCCCTGATACATATGCATGTCAACCGATACTCGCAAGTGGTGCCTCCAAAAATCCTACCACTTTGCACTCGGACGTCTGACTAACCACTAGGCCATGTCTTTCCGTCAGTATTGGAATCATAGTTCCCAAACAACAATATCAACGCTGACCCCATCCTAAGGTCAAACCAAGTTGATAGTACGGGGTTTTCTACCCAAGCTCGCATCACTCCGATTTCTAAACATCGAGCATCGATTTCCTACGCACATTCCAATATTTCGTCGCACGGGGTCCGAGTCGTTCAACAAAGCCGTCCTACGATAATTCACGTTCAACCAATCCTCGACAAGAACATATCGCTCGTTTATCAAGCCATTTCGTATAGTCTATCTCTTCGAACACGTTTGACAAAATCCGTCTATAAATTTCCAAGTCAAGCACGCTATGACACGATTCATCACTAAACCAAAATTTTACATTCTATATTCCTTAAGTCATCTATTCTAATTCACATAATCGATCACATGGTCGTCCGACTTAACAATATGTTACACCCCGATCTCACGCGAGTTAAATTATCTACGGTGGACACGAATCACCATGCACGCTCCCGCGGGATAATTATCCTCATCGGGACGTAACTCTTGTTTTGCGTCTAGACTAATTCATTCTCGATGTGCGGATTGGACCTACTCAATCCTCAAGTTTATTTTATTCATCAATCACAAGTCTAAACATTCTCAAATTTTCCTTCGCATCAAACCGACAAGTCGAGACAATCAAAGTTGCCGCGTCCTGATTTTTTGAATTCGACCATTCTCGCGACATAAATCACCATATCAGCGCTCACGCGGAACAATCGTCCCAAACCCGACGCAACGCATGTGCGAGGCTGGAGTTGCGCTCATACAAGACAAGATCGTCGATGTTGTGGCTATCAACGTAACCATCAAGATACGATCTTTTTCATCTCAATCAAAATCGTAAGTATGACACCCAATCGAACAATAACACTTGCACGATCGTCCTTCGTCGAGTCAGAGTACCCCCGAGTTATCATATATCGATCTTTGATACGCCTCAATACCATCGACGATATGCGTAACCTGACGATCTTCCTTTGCAACCAATTTCGAGTCGTACGAATGATGCCATCGTCCGACTGGATAATTTCTTCGACATTCAAATTCAAGTTCGATCATTATCCTTCGATTCATTCACAACATCAATTTCCTCAAACCAAACTCACGTATCGTTCATCCATCCATCTTAAGTCATCGACTAACGTATTTTCTCAATTCGTATCATTCCTTGCTAACTCAAATCATCGAGCAACATTCAATCCAATCCTTAGAGTCATTCGCGTAACTTCAAAATCAAGCCTTCCATGCACTCTATCTACCTGTCGTGCTAACTTTTCGTATACGATCCGTATCAATTTCCTCGATCAAGTTATCCATTCGCTACACCTTAACTTTTCCTCGATTCGATTTCACCTACTCAATCGTTTTCGCGTTTCATACTTGCGTAATCCTCAATCCCGTACACGTTCCGTATGCATCAATTCTAGGTTGTTCGAATCCACTCGTCAAACTTCAAGACTAAGACTTATTCATTGATACTCAATCTATGGCTTTGCATAACGTGACGCTTGCTGATAGACTCATCGACACCCCTGAATCCTTGATCGATCGACATCCCGGAGGCTATCGCATACACCACTCAGGGATGAAGTCATTCAACAAATCCTCAACACTATCGTTCAAATCAAAATTGACTTCTTTGAATCCCGTTCGAACCATTCCTCTATTTCCAAGCACGCTTACCTATATCGTATCGACGATACCGTCGCTCGATAGCACCCCTATCGACAGTCATCCCACATTTACTCAATCGACTTTAACTCATTCTAGCTCGAACACTACGAATTCCGTACTCGACTTTGCTAAGGTCGACGCAACTTTGGTGTATATGTCTAGCCCGACTTAGCCAACCGTGCTTACGCGAACCATCCTTTTTGTTTTGTTGAAAATTGTTCACCTACGTTTTATAAAATAGATAGACTTATTGTATGGACATCCCATAGGACATTTGAGAGAGAGCGCACCAATGATATCAATATATGGAAGCAACATTCAGAGTTCGCGGAACAGCGGAGTTAAAGAATTCAATCGGTAGTCCAAGGACGTAAAGCCGTGCTCTGATACCATTAGGTCATGCCCCACTCCCGTAGGAGCGATCGTCCTCGCTAAGGCGTGATACCGTACGAGCCTAGATTGCGCTCGTGCAAGGCAGTTTCCATAACGGCCAATTTTAGTGGCTGCGACAAGGTCGTGGCACAGAAGTCCCAAGCAGAGACATTAATTAATAGCAGCAAAATTTAGAACAAAACACAAGTTATTCAAAGAAGCTCTTTTATTGATATTGAAACAACGGTTACATTGGGGGCACAAAGCCAATATTACAATCACTCAAGCTCACTCTTCTCATATTTTACAAGTTCACTCAGCTCATTCTCATTTCTCAATACAAGTCTTGAGTCCAACGGAAGCTTCGGAAGGCGACGTCCACATATTATGTCCCGTATAAGTCTATACTTCATGCGACCGCACGCTTCGAATCGCCAAGGAACTCCGTGCCTCGACGCATCCAAGTGAGCTCCGTGCCACGAGCTTCTACCTGTGCCTGCACATGAAAACTATGTGGGTGTCATTACTCAACTGTACTGGTGGAATGAGCTCCTCGCCCACCCGTACAAACCCAAAACGTTTGATTTACTTTTGTGCAAGTTAGTCCCCTTTATGATTGTCTTTCTACTCTTACCTTAGGATCAGTTTTAGGACCGACGCCTTGGCCTATTCCGTGTCTCTAGACCATCTCGTGCTTGCAACGACAACGTTAACTCAATACTTGCCTTAAGACCCTTCTCGTGCCAACAACGTTAACCTATCGAGTCGTGTTTGCCTTACGGCTTAAAATCAGAGGCGCAACTATGCGATGAAGCTCCATTTTCTGTGTGACCGTGCTACAAACCCTTGCTGAGGCCGTGCCTCGCAATTCAGTGAGACTTAACTATATCGTCGCCTCGTGGCCCTTGCCGTCTAGCGGCCCTTGCTACATTGACCACCAACTGACCCAATCAAGACTTGTGAATGTTAGTGTCACTCAACCTACTTTGCCTTACGATGGTTTTTGGACTTAAACTCAAACAACTCAACCAACTTAAGCAACTTATATGCCGACAACTCAAGACCTGACGCCACATCTCGTGCCGAAGCACGACGCCTATGTTGAAACCCAATCTTAGGCCCAAACTTTGTGTTCTAACTGTATACACCTTCAACTCAACTCAATATAAAGGCATACATACGGATAGCCGCTATTTGCCGCCATTTATATCAACTTGGCCACTAGCATCACAAGCTATACCTTGACGTATAGTTTTGTTAATCGGGATCCTTTCGACGCAAGTAGCTAGTCCCGTCGCAAGTCCTCGCTTAACCTGGGCCAAAACCTTACACACGACTATACCCTATTTCCTCCTAGGCCGAGTCGGCCCTATGGCCCAGGGTTATCGCTCGAGGGTTCATTGTGAGCACCCTGAATTTCGGGTTGATTTTTTTTTTTTTCTGATTGATTTTAATTTCAATAAATAAATTATTCTGTTATTTTTTTCCTTAAGTGTGCTTTCCCGTGCCATTGATATTTGGAGTGTCAGGGATGTTCAACTCTGGAAATCTTCTTCATGAGTTTTGGAGTGGACAGGATTACCTTCGTGATGGTATATAGTGTCCCATCCAAACTTGTTCCCTTGTGCTCTTTTTGCTTCGCTGAACTTCGGGTCGATTTAGACCAGTTGATTATTATTTATTTTCCCACTCTTTTCTTGATCATTTTCAGCGCGTTATCGTGACTTTTAATTTGGGAGCGCAAGACTAGTCAGTTTCTTGAAACCAACTTCTCATGCTTGATCTACACGAGACGCTCGTCACCCATGACCTTCGTGTCCCACTCAGACACGTCATTTTGTGCTCCATTTGATTCGCACAACTTTTTCGACACGTGATCTAATTTTATTTTACTCCACGGCGTCACATTCATCTTCCAACTTGATTTGTGGGTCCCCTGTCGACCAAAACCTGTCCGCCCCAATTATGGACATGGCCCAAATTGAGCCTACTACCCGTCCGCCACTTGTGTCCCATTTATTGGAATCCCCATGTGCTGCTTATTTGCCCATGATCATCAACGCCTAATTTTAATTCGATTTTTGCACAATGTCCAGTTTTGATCCAACGGCTCTACCGAGTCCAGTCCAGCTTTGTGCTACCCTCCATCGTAACACCCTCATATTTTATTGCCCAAAAATATCGAGTACCCTTCTACCTATTTTTTTATATTTAATAGAAATTTCTATTGATATTAATCTCTATTGGAATTGACCTATTCTAGCTATAATTGATCCTAGCCATTGGTCCCCCCAAATTAATCCATCTACTCAATCCTTACATCAATTTTTCCTACAGCCAACATTTGGTTGGCCGGCCCTAATTTCTAGGGAGAGCCACTTTTCTTTCTCTCTCTCCTATCATTAATCATTATCCTCTCTTTCTCTCACTCACTTTTTCTCTCATGCAAAAACCACACACAACAAAAACACACAACAGCTCCTCCTCCTACTCCCCATGCTCGAGCCATGGCCAACCTCCCTTCCCTCCCTCACCGTGACTCGGCCACCCCTGGCCAGCCTGGCTCGGCCACAGCCACCACCTCCATGCATCATCTCTTCCCTATTCTCCTCCTTCCTTCCTCCTCATCAAGACCGCCACCACCTTGTACTCACACCCGAGCCACCTTCACCATGGCGCGCCACCTCTCCCCCGCATCGCCGTGCGCCGGCCCCTGGTCGCCCCCGACGCGTCCTCGCCGGCGAGCCAGGCCGCGCGCAGCTGTGCGCAACGCTGCCGACAGCAGCAGTATAACCGTGCCATGGTCGACTTCTCCTTGGCCGCGTGCGTTCAGGCGGCCACCGCCGGCGCCACCGTCGACGTGGCCGCCATGGCCAACTTCCCCTTGGCCGGGCGTACCCCCAGGGCAGGCTCTGTGGCCCTTGCTTCTTTCTCCGACGCGTATCGGAGGCGATCCGTGCGTTTGGCACGGGTTCCCGTCGTGACGAGCTCGGGATCGAGCTGAAACGTCGCCTCGTCGCAGCAACTTCGTACACAATTTTTGAGAAATTTGACCGTTGGATCTGTGATTTTTTCGCTCCGTCGCAATCTCGGTATATCCACCTTTATCCCTATCAATTTTCGTCCGTTAATTTTATCATTTGATACATCAAAATCGGCCACCAAGTTGACCGTTTAAATTGTATTAAATTTGGACAGTTTCGTGGGGCCAACTTCGTCAGCTTGTATCTCCTCCACCGTAGCTCCATTTGGCATGCTACCAGTTCTGGTGCGAAGCTGGTATAACCCTCTTACTACCTCTCCAGTTTCGTTTCATTGTGAGCTTGTTTGATTGGTTGAATTCGACGCCAAAGTTGGCCATCCGAATTCGTAATTTCCAACTTGTAAAAATTCCATTTTTGAACACGGGACTCCAGATTTCATTTTTGACACCACCAGTAGACTTGTGGCGTCGTTATGGCATGTTTTCATATAAAATTTGTTAGATTTGGAGAACGTGGGCCCTGGCACGTTTTTCGGTGCAAAGCGGGTTCTACTTTCTGGGTCAATGAGACTTTTTGATGCCGGCTCATCGGAATCCAATTTCGGATATATCGTTGAGTTTGTATCGTCATTCTGGACTCGTTGACATATAATTTGCTAGGTTTTGGTGGACATTGGGTCTGGCACGCATTTCGGTGCAAGTCGGATACCAATATCCGGGTCAACGGGTCATTTTTAGATTGGCTCATCGGAATCCAATTCCGGAGATACCGTTGAGTTCGTATCATCATTCTGGACTCGTTGATAGGTAGTTTGCTAAGTTTTGAGAACTTTGGCTCCGGCACGCATTTTCGTGCAAACCGAAATTCTAAGTTCTGGTCAACGGACCAAATTGAGATCGGGTCAACAGAATCCAATTCTGGAGATACTATTGAGTTCGTATCGTCATTCTGGTTTCGTAGACATATAATTTGTTATATTTTATTGACTTATTTTCTTGCACATTTTTCGGTGCAAAATGGCTCCGATACGGATACCGTTTTGACCCGAAATTACCTTTCTGCCCTTGTGTCCAAATTGGACCGATGGGTAGGCTATCCTAGCTAATTTGACCATTCTGGACACGTTGGCGATGTCTATTTCATCGTTCGACAATGTTTGTTGATAGTTTCTATGAGTTTAACCTTTTTATAATTAATTAATAATTAATTCATATAATGTTCGTATTTCGGGATTAGTACAACGAAACTGAGATCAGCCAATTCCAGTGAGCTCACATCGCTGAAATCGACAAGATGGACACGTGGATCACTGTAATAAGATTATCAACCTTACCATTGATATTCTTGTCTCGATTTGCGTGTCGTAAGTTTCAACGTACGAATAACGAAGTACACTTTAATAATTAGACTAGAATTTACCCTGTTTGACCAGAGTTGACCAGTTGACCAAAAGTCAACTGTAAGTCAACACTCGACCTAGATTGACTAAATTATTGACCGGAGATGACCTAGAGTTGTTTTGACTTAGAAGAACCTAGAATAATGTAGATTGATTATAGAGATTCATTTATTACAACTTGAACACCTTGTAACCTGTGTTGCTTTAAATAGGACTCTGTGGCTTCAGTGGGACCCCCTATACTTATCAGCTGTTCAGGTTATCGAGGCGAGTACATTCTCTGATCATTTCATATCCTGCTTAGAATTATTTCCTACAGCAGATTACTTTACTTGTACTGTCACGATGGCCACACGGATTGGTACTATATGGATCCTTTCTTGAGATGTTATCCTTAGGGAGCATCGGGCACTCTATGTTCTGTGCGTTTCACTTACATGGCGTATCACTATGCTTCTTGGTTCATTTGATTACTTGTGACATGTACCCTCATGATCACAGAGTCTCTTGAATCTTACACTGTTGGGTTACCCCCAGAATCCCCATTTATGGGACTACTATGTATCACCTTCGGGGTCTACCACCCTTCGGGGGCTTATCACCTTCGGGGTCTACCACCCTTCGGGGGCTGTTATATAGCATCATATAACATAACCTGGCTGGATCCTTGTGTATTGATTGGGGGTACGGGGGAGTATAAGTGGACATGTGAATAATACACCAGTAGTATCTTCTTTGAATCATTCCGTAGTGTCTTCACAGAATCATCCCAGGCCATTTACATGTTCATGTTGTACTCTGACTCATCAGCCACATGTTAGCTCTCTATTTATAGTAGATATTTCTATTACAGTTCTCTCTCTGTTTTTATACTGCACTTCTTTCAGTACCTGTATCTTACTTTACTGCATGATTATATTTTCTAACCTGCTATGATCTGTTGAGATGTACTGTACTCGCTCCAGTCCTGACTGGACCCGTTGATAAATTTTACAGATAGCTTGGAGGTTGCCTGCTAGCCTAGAGAAGACACATTAGAGGATGTTTAGATAGTTGTTTCATTGTTTGGAGTTGTATTTACTTTGTGGATTACTGTATATGAGTTTGAGGTGTATTTTCTGGGTTTTTGTATCTTAGACACTTAGACTTCTATCTCCTGTATCTCTTTTGGATTTCATGTTTTATCTATCCTTATCATGCTCTACCTTAGATGTGATTGAGTCTGTATCTGCTATGTCACCCCCATTCGGGGAGTATAAACTGTTTAGTCTTATACTGTTAGATGCATTGAGACCTAGGACAACGTTCTACCGTCGACACTGCGGCGTAGGCTGGGCGTTGTTACGTTCTCGTGCCCTAACTCTAGGGTGCGGGTCGTGACACTCATCGTCCTTGTCGACAAGTTGTCAAATGACCATGCAAGATTCGACACAAACTGACGTCTCACATAGTCATTCTTCTGCCAAAACTAAGACTTCTATCCTTGAGACCCCTCGACGATCCACGGTCGCGAGCATTTCCTTCCTTGTTACCCTATCATTTGGTTCAACTCATGAATGCCTATTTGATATCCCTTTCTCAAAACTCACTTTGAATCATTTATAGTCCTTGCCTTAAACACTAAGCCCGTGCATCGTGCCTTAAGCCATGTAGAAGCATAAAAAAGTAGAGAAAAATGATCCATGCGGCCAAGGAGCCTCATGCGGCTCGGAGGGCCCATGCGGCTCAGGAGTTCCATGCAGCTCAAACGCATAGGCAACTCGAGTAAACTCCATGCGGTCCAGAGAGAGAGGCCACGTGGCCTTCAAAGCAGCTGTGCCCAACGTCTGGACGCATTTAATGCTCTGACGGCTGACAGACCTGACAGATGACAACCCTGACATAAAGTAATCATGATGACTGACACAAGAGCACTATCTTCCTAGGGAACTGGAGAAAATCTTCGCAGACGTGGCACTGTCCACCAAGCTTCGAGGCAAGACTATGCGTCAGACTAGACGAGTTCATGCGGCCAGTGCAGAGAAACCTATGCGGTTCAACCATGAAGGTCCCCCATGCGGTTCGGCCATGAAGACTCTCATACAGCTCGGCCATGAAGACCCCCATACGGCTCGGTCATGACGACCTTCATGCGGTTCGAGTATAGAGACTATTCATGCGGCTCGGTCATAAAATCTTTCATGCGGCTCGGTCATAAAGACCTTTATACGGCCCAAATATGAACACTCCTCATGCGGCTCAACAATGATGACAGGGCACGTGTCCTAAAAATAATCAAATTTTGGGTCAAATTTTAATAATTTGGGACACGTGGCAAGAGAATGAATTAAATTGATTCATTTAGATTTGCGGACGTCAGCAAATCATCATGATGGGGATTTATTGCAATCAACATTAATTACTGACATGATTTGGCATAATCCTCATTAATGGCCCAGATATTTCACGCTCAAGATTAATGGCCTAGATTGACTAATCCACAGGCCGCCGCCATCTCCAAGAAGCAATCATTTGCAACCCTAATGATCATACCCCATTCCTATAAATAGCAGGGTGCCATTCCCTTGCAAAAGAGATACGCACACACAGAAGAGGCTCCCCCCGAATAATTAGAGAGAAAATACACAGAGATCAATCCAGAGAGAGAGAAGCCAGAAGAGCAATACGAGGAGAGCAAAAAGGGCATTTCTTCGTCAACGCCAAGCATCTCGTCACAGGAGCCAAGACTGCATCCGATCGTCCAAGGAGTAAGGCAGAGCTGCCGTCGCTTTCCCGAGCCTCTACCGTCACCCCCAGAATCAAAAATAAACAATTGTACTTAGATTGCTGTACCTAGGTTTTCGTCCCTAGGCTTTCTTTGTATAAGCGAGTTTGTAACGTGAAGTAAAAGTCCAGTCCTCCCATAAAACTGTTCTGCTCTTTTAGATTTCATGGCAAACACGATGGCGACTCTGCTGGGGACAAACTTCTCCACGGCTGAGGAGTTGGTGATGCAATCGAATGCAGCCAAACTTGGCTTCACTCAACAGATGACGGTCGCTCGGTTCGACCAACAGGCGTTTGAAGAAATGCTCTCCGACAAGAGCGCTGGCCCGATCCAGAAGCAAGCCCGCACGAAAAAGGCCCGCAAGGAGTGGAGACCCCGATCATTCGCTCCTACTGAAGCTCTTGCAGAGATACCCTCTGTTGCTCAAGACGGCGGAGAAGACTCTCCTGCGGCCCCACTTCAGACCGTAGACAACTCTGTTGTCCCCAAGTCCGGCAGAAGAAAATACTATGATGCTAGACTTGCAGGGGCAAAGAGGAACTCTATGCGATCCGAGCCGCATAAGGGTGCTAGCCGCATGGAGAAAGCTTATGCGGCTACATCCACCAGCCGCATGAAGAAAGCTCACACGACCATATCTGTCAGCCGCATAGCTTATGCGGCTACAGTTGCCAACCGCATGGATGAAACTTACACGGTTACTGAAGTCAATCGCTTGCAGAAAACCCATGCGGCCATAATTGCCAACCGCATGCGGCCAGCCTGCACGATCGTGACTCCTAGTCGCACAAGAACAACTCATCCGACAGCTAAAGACAGCCGCATACAGACGGCCTGTACGGTTTCCAATCTTAGCCGCATAGCGTCTGTTCCACGCTTCTCTCGATCAGTCTTCGACCGTCTCTCATGCGGTCCTGACCTTGATGGTTCTCTGGATGATGAGCCAGACTCTGTGGTATTCAACTTAGACTCTTCCTATTACGTACCCGCAAGTGCTAAAAGGAAGAAGTCTAGGGCAGCGTGGGCCCACCAAGCCCAGTCAGCTGCCCCAACCTCTGACTATCGGGATGTCCCGCTGATTATTACGCGGGCCTTGGATGGAAAGTTGTACAGAACCACTCGAGTCCAGCCCCCGGCGGCAGACGGACAGAGAGGTTCACAAAAGTCTTCCAAAATCCCGGGAGCAAACATGGTCGGTCCAAACCTATCTGACTTGCGTGAGGCCATCCTCCACAAACACAAGGAAAGAGAAGATGCATCGGGGTGCAAAGAGTCCTCCCACGGACGTCACTGCACCCAAGTCATCGTCAACTGCTGCTGCAATAGTACGACGATGCAAGAAGACCGGCGGTCTGTCTTTCAAATACTGCAAAAGCCATCTTCAGAAGACGAGGCACTACCCATCGTCTCCTGCAACTCAGCTCAGAAAGTCCCCGCTGATGGAAGGGGAAAGAAGACGAATGTTTCCAGCCCGAAGATCTCAACCACTGCGACTAAAAGACTGTCGTCTAAGCGGGTGCCCACCACCGGAGTTTTCTAAGGTACTCGCTCTAAGACGAAATCTGCTACAGTGAGGGATTTGTCGTCCATAACGCAGGGGGTTGCTGGGGCTGGGGGTAACACCCCTCCGAGCCTCCACAGCAACCTGATGTTCCAAGAAGACGAGCCGGGGGAGACAACTCTCCCGTCAGATGTAGCAAACCTCGACGTCCCCGAGGACGTCCACAACTCCCATGACGAGGCAAGCTCGGAGACTGGGGGTACTGTTCCTTCCGAGTCCGAGTCAGAAGGGAATATACCCACATACCCCGATGACTTCTCGCTACAGGGATACGATTCAGAGGGCGCTTCCTCCACCGCTCCGTCTATCTCTCCTCATGTGAAGACGGTATTCATGACAGACAGCAACGAAGGTGGTTCCAGTGATCGCCAACGCATCGACACTCTAGAGGCCATACTACATGCCTTGGTCAAGTCTGTAGACGTGATCAAAGCGGCCCTTCCAAATTTCCAAGGAGGGACACCTGGCCAAACAAGTACGGGTCCCGCGGTTAATACGGACTCGAACTCAGCGGCACCGAACCCGGGCAACAATCCTCCGAAAACAACGGTCCCCATCGCCACGGACGAAGCACGCGAAGCAAGAAGAGAGGTCCAGGAGCTTCGAGCCATGTTTCACGCTCGAAAAAATTCTCAAGACCTCAGAATACGGCAACCATACCCTGCTGCATGGAGGGATGTTCCATTCCCACCAAGATATAAGCCATTCAATATCAATCCTTATGATAGCAAGACCTCAGCAAGTCGGTACATCACTTACTTCGAGGTCACCACTGACCATCTGCCCCATGACGATGCCATTCTCACACGATTATTCATCGAGGCATTGGAAGGAGTCGCCTTCGACTGGTATCGCAATCTGTCGGACAACTGCATCCACTCCTTCGCCGGCTTCAAGCGCATGTTCTTGGAGAGATTCTACGAAGTAGGGCAGAACATTACCATGTCCACCCTCATGGACGTCGTCCAAGGGGAGAAAGAGCTGACAAGGAACTACATCGAGCGGTTCTGCCAAACCGCCATGAAGTTGCCGTCTGGAAACCCTGATTCCTCCTTGATTGAAATTTGCCAAAAGAGACTGCTTCCAACAATCAGTCTCTGGATGGGCGAAAGTCAATTCAAGGATTGGAAGACATTCATCATCAGTGCCATAAGCGCCGAAGAACGATTGAAGAAGGCTCGCCAACTGGGATTGCACATCTCGGACGGAGAGAACAAGGGCAAGCGTCCCAACAACGATAATGGGGGTAGCCCCTCCAACAATCGGGACGGCAGAGGCAAGCAGGCTATGGTGGCCGATACAGCACAGAAACCTGAGCCAAAACCGGCTGACAAACAATGGCCGTAAGTCACTTACTCCTTCGAAGACAGTCACGTCAAGCCCATCTTGGACATGCTCATACAAGGAGACAGAATCCAGCTTCCTCCACCAAGACGGGAACCGCGGCCGGCAGAGATGGAGAACCCAAAGTACTGCCATTACCATTGCTACGTCCACCATGCCACACACGACTGCTACCAGCTAAAACGGTACATCCAAAACCTCATCGATTCAAATGCTCTGGCTATCGATTTCGAAGAGGTAACCATGGCAGCCAACATGGTATCCGTACAATTCGGCAGCTTTCCTCCAACGGAAACTCAAGACGGGGTGGTCCCCATCCCTCTAGCGAAGATGGAGGTCACTAACCTTCCACCTCTCCGAGACCAGACAGTCGGTCTTGTACCTCTTACCACACCGCGAGGAGAAATCATGTGGGTCCATCCAGACTTGGTACCAGAGGTGACTCAACCTACGCCACCCTCTGCCGTCAAAAAGATAAATGGGAAGATCAGATCATGTCGCACGATTTCTGCAGAAGACGAAGAGGCTACTGCCGTAGTCACCGGATCTGGGGCACACACGCAGCCTCCGCCAGGCAACCCAGCAGATGACCATCAGCCTACCACCGATGATGCTCCAGGACATGTCCAACCTTCAACGACCGACAAGCCTCGGTCGAAGGAAACTCGATTCGACAAACCGCTCCGAAGGGAAGCACCTCAGGGGCTGGAAAAGCCTAACAACTTTAACATCTTAGCGCAATTGGCTAACACACCAGCCAAGTTGTCACTGTACGAACTCCTAAGGCTCTCCAAGGACGTTCGTATTGTACTGAGCAAAGCACTCCAAAATGCCGACGCATACCTGGCGCAAGTCAACCTTACGGGAGAAAACCTGCCTGTAGATCTCCAAGACGACGCCTACACGGAAGAAATGCCCAACATCGTTTTCACTCCGCAGGACCTGCTTATCAAAACTAATCTGCACGATCGCCCACTATACTACACTGGATACATCGGCGACGTAAAGGTGGATCGGATGCACATTGATCCTGGCTCTTCCATAAGCATTATCCCGAAGGGTCTGCTACATCATCTCCGCATCCCAATGCATCGCCTGACGCCTATAAGCACCGCCATCAGCGGTTTCAATTCGGGCAGGAGCTACCTTATTGGGAAGATTCGTCTGAAGTGTCAAATTGGCGACCTCCAATCCGAAGTCACCTGCTACGTCATAGATGCAGACACTTCTTACAACATCCTCTTGGGACGCCCGTGGATACACGATTATATGATCGTACCTTTTACGCTGCACTAGTGCTTCAAATATGTCGACAAATACGGCTTTGTGAGGACGAAATTTATCGATATCGATCCCTTCAAAGGGGTCGAATCTTATACCCAGACTTCTGCCTGTACGAAAAATCGAAAAAGCATCTTGGTGAAGGAGATGTACAAGCTAGTACCGAGACAGCCACAGGATCAGAAGAGCCTCTGACGATCCACCTCCAAGCTCGCAAACCTGGCAGGTCTGCGCCCCTTACCGCTACTCTGCGTAAGGACGCAATCAGCCTCTCGGCACAAGAAGAGCAGATGATAATCTGGCTGCCAAGGTCTGGCTAAGTGCCAAGACCTATAACGGAGCCACTGACAATCAGGCTGCCAAGAACCGGCCAGCCACAGACGGAGAAGCTCAATCCCTCCGACAAGCCGATGACGATACGCCTGCCCAAGAAGGATCGTCACCCCGATGTAAGGTCTGACACTTCCAACGAACCAGCCACTCCGTGCCCCACATCGAGTACCAAACTGGGGGTCGCTAGTCTGCCAACAACTCCACGCTCAGCTCCATCAATCGAACCGCTGACGATCAAGCTCTCCAGGTCGTCCTCTCAGTCTTCATTCACACAGGGGGTAGCTAAAGAGGTACCGGAGCTAGCCAAGTATGTGGCTGCCTACACTGATGTTCCCTCCGCAGATGATGTAATCCCCCTAGAAAAGATACCTTACTTCATCAATAAAGGGCTATCTTTGAACTACCTCGAGCTTAATAAGCTTTGTACAATGTACGCTATGGACCACGATATAGGCACTCACCTACACACACAGGTGACAAATGTCTACACCCTAATCCAGCTTACTCCAGCAGAAGACGCTTACCGAATAATCGAGGGAGGGGACCATCCAATCATCTTCGGCCGGAAGGACGATCCGCATCCCTTCACCATAGAAGAAGTCGACCTTGGATCGGATGCCGGGAGACTACCTCTGTATCTTTATAGCCCCCAATCTAAATATCTCATGCAAAAACAGGGGTATGATCTGAAAACGACACCGAGTTTGAACTACGGTACTGGACGACGATTACCTTTGAAGCCCCCGGTCCCGGCTGGCAAACCACGGGACTACTATAGCAAGACTCGATGTGGATTAGGGTATGTAACACCCACGACGACCCCTGAAAGTTCAGATGAAGAATGTGACTGGCATTCACATTCGACCGGGTCACCGACTTCTGACTCTGATACCAGCATCGAAGATATATTTAGACAAGTCTTGTCAGTCAACATGGCATTTGCCGACGCCTATAAAGAAGACGAGGATATCCTCGAACTTCTGGAGCTAGAACCATGGGTACAACAGCTAGATGAACAATAGGAGAAGCGTTTCGAGCAAATAGAACCTCCTACTGAAGATGAGGTCATACAAGTTAATCTTGGTGATGAAGCCTCCCCAAAACCAATCTTCATCAGCCAGAGTCTGACAGATGAAGAGCGAGAGTCGCTGCTCCAACTCGTCAAAGAGTATATCGATGTGTTTGCCTGGAGCTATGAAGATATGCCAGGATTGGACCCCGAGATCGCACTCCACAAACTCAATATTCGTCCGGATGCAAAACCTGTCAAGCAACAGCAACGACAATTTTGCCCCGATGTCATGAATGCTATTGAAGTCGAGGTCAACAAACTGATAGCCAGCGGCTTCATTCACGAAGAGCAGCATCCAGACTGGGTAGCCAACATCGTACCAGTTCTCAAGAAGAACGGGAAGATTCGAATATGCATTGACTTCCGAAATCTGAATGAGGCATGCCCTAAAGATGAATTCCCTCTCCCGATCACAGATATTATGATCGACAACACCTGCTGCTTCGAACGTATGTCCTTCATGGATGGCTTCTCTGGATACAACCAGATCAAGATGTTCCCTGACGACGAGAAGCACACATCATTCCGAACACCGATTGGTACATATTGCTACACCGTTATGCCTTTCGATTTAAGGAATGCTGGCGCCACTTACCAGAGGGCTATGAGCGTCATCTTTAGAGACCACTTGCGCAAGACAGTGGAGTGCTACGTCGACGACATCGTCGTCAAAAGCCGTTCGAAGGAGGATCATCTGCAAGTTCTCAGGACAGTGTTCGACCTAATGCGAGCACATAACTTAAAGATGAACCCTACAAAATCATTCTTGGGTGTCTCCAACGGGAAATTCCTGGGTTTCGTAATCACTTCTCAGGGCATTCACATCGACCCCGAGAAAACAAAGGCAATCATGGAGATGGGTCCCCCGAGAAATCTCCGTGAACTCCGAGGCCTCCAAGGCAGGCTAGCTTACATCAGGAGGTTCATCTCTAATCTCTCCGGACGATGTCAAACATTCACCCATCTCTTGAAAAAGGGAGTCTCTTTCGTATGGGATGAGGAATGCCAACGCGCTTTCGACAGCATCAAAGAATATTTGTCAAACCCTCCAGTCCTGGTAGCTCCTGTTACTGGAAAGCCATTCCTGCTCTATGTGCGAGCTATGGAACATTCTCTTGGTGCTTTATTGGCATAGAACAATGATGCTGGCCACGAACAAGCTATATACTACCTCAGTCGGAAGATGATTGGGCCAGAATACCGATACACGGTCGTAGAGAAGGAATGCCTTGCTCTCATGTTCGTCATCCAGAAGACGCGACACTACGTCACGGGACAAACCATCCACGTGATATCGCGGATCAACCCCCTCAGGGTCCTCATGACCAAACCTGGGGCACTCAGCTCTCGCCTTGCTACCTGGGCGATATTACTATCACCATACCATATGATCTTCGTCCCGCAAAAGGCTGTTAAAGGCCAGGCTCTGGCAGACTTTCTAGCAGCCCATCCAGGTTCGGAAACGACTAGGGTATATGAAGAGATACCGGACGAGGTCACCAGTTCAAATGTAGTCTTCCATGATGCCATCTGGCAAATGTTCTTCGATGGCGCTTCGAGAACTGGACCCAAAGACAACATCATCACTGGAGTTGGAGTGGTACTGATTTCTTCCTCCGGCTTGGTGATCAATCGGGCCTACTCACTCACAGAGCCCTGTTCAAATAATGTGGCCGAGTACAATGCCTTGGTCATTGGCCTCCGACTTGCAAAGGAACTGGGGGTGGAGTATATTGAAGCATACGGCGACTCGTAGTTAATCGTCAATCAGATTCGGGGGTCGTACGAGGTCCGCCACGAAGACATGATCCCGTATCATCAAATAGCAATCGACATCATCTCGTCTCTGGGAGGATTCTTCATAGAACATGTTCCCAGACTCCAGAACATTTGAGGCTGACGCCCTAGCTGGTTTGGCCGCTTCTCTAGCTGTGCCAAATTACGCTCGTCATCTGGTCGACATAATAGGCCGTGAACTGGTCTGTCCTAAGGATAACGTTCGATGCATGGAAAGCTACTCCGCCCTTTCAGTCGACGAAGCACCAGACTGGAGATAGCCGTTCATCAACTTCGTAGTATACGACATCCTGCCAGAGAATCCGAAGGAAGCTACTTCTATCAGAAGACGTTCCCTCAAATTTTTCTACGATATGGAGACGAAAATGCTGTATCGCCGATCCTATGATGGGTTGCTGCTTCGATGTCTATCAAATACAGAAGCCAAGGAAGCCGTACGCGAGGCCCATGATGGTGTTTGTGGAGCCCATCAACCTGGCCCGAAACTGCAAGACCGCCTTCGCCGAATGGGCTATTACTGGCCTACGATGGTTGCAGACGCAATAGATTATGCACGAAAGTGCAAAGCCCTCCAAATCTACGTCGACTTCATCCACCAGCAATCTGAATTCCTATATCCGACTGTGGCCTCCTGGCCATTTGAAGCATGGGGTATGGACATTGTCGGCCCAATCATCCCGTATTCGTCCAGTGGACACTGATTCATACTCGCAATCACCGATTACTTTTCCAAATGGGCAGAAGCCATCCCATTGGCAGAAGTGAAAACTTCAAACGTGATCAGCTTCCTTAAGCATCATGTCATCTACCGCTTTGGACTGCCCCGAAGGATCATTCACGACAATGGGCCATAGTTCGCAAGCCACGCATTTTATCGGTTCTGCGACAAGCACCGAATTCAAAACATTGCTTCAACACCCTACAATCCAGCAGCCAATGGGTTAGCAGAAGCATTCAATAAAACCATAATCAAGCTACTCAAGAAATTCTTGTCCTCTAGCAAGCGCGACTGGAACGAGAAGCTCGGCGAATGCTTATGGGCATATCGCACCACAGCTCGAACAGCCACCGGGAATACACCATTTTTCCTGGTTTACGGGAGTGAGGTAGTCCTCCCATTAGAGACTCAGATCCCCTCACTCCGCGTTGCCCTCGTACATCAGTTGACAACAGACGAAAACCACCATCGCCGACTACAGGAACTGGAGGCCCTAGACGAGAAACGCCTGTTAGCTCAACAGCGAATCGAGTTCTATCAGGCCAGAATCTTCAGAGCTTTCAACAAGAAGGTCAAAGTCAGGACATTCTAAGTAAGCGATCTCGTTCTGGCGGTTCGGAGGCCGATGGTTATGACGCATAAAACCGCCGGTAAATTCTAACCAAAATGGGAAGGCCCGTTCATCATCGAGACTGTATTCTCCAACGGCGCCTACCGCCTCGCAAAGCAAAATGGAGACTTGCTCATGTTGCCCATCAACGGCAAGTTCCTAAAGAAGTATTACGTCTGAAACAAAATCCTCGAGACATCTCAGAGTGTCGAGTTATGTACCTTCCCGTACCGCTGAACTTACATTCTGGTTCTACACATCAAGTCATGTATCCGTCGGTACCTCTGAACTCATTCCTACATTTTTCTCCAATCATACGAGTCATGTATCCGCTAGTACCTCTGAACTCATTTCCCACAATTTTTTCACACATAGAGTCATGTGCCCGCTGGTACCGCTGAACTCATACTCACATTTTCCAGATCATCGAGTCATATACCCGCTGGTACCGCTAAACTCGAACCCATAAAATTTTAGATTGTCGAAGTTATGTACCCGCTGGTACCGTTGAACTCACCTGATCTACTGCCCGCATCCTCAATGCACAAAAAAGGCAACAAATCCACAAAATTCCTATACAACCACGTCGATGCTACCTCTGAGTTGTTCCACTTCCACCAAAAATAAACCGCCCCCTTGCATAGAACTTCCAAATCCTCCTACCTCTGAGTCGTTCTATGTATCCTTCATTGAGCCCACTCCTGCCATGTCCCCGTGACCTCTGAGTGGGAAGGCTCCGTCGAAGAAACCATTCATGCTTGCCATGTCCTTACACCTCTGAGTAAGTATGATGGTTACCCCTCGACCTATTATCTGTACCCACGACCGGACTACGCCAAGGATAGTAGGTCTACAAATATCCTCCGTCGAATCCACTCCAGCCATGTCCTCACTTCCTCTGAGCAGGAAGATCCTACGGTAAAGAAATCCCCATACTTGCCATGTCCTCACTACCTTTGAGTAAGTATGATGGTCCTCCTTCGACTTATTATTTGTACCCACGATCTGAGTACGCCTAAAGATAATAGGCCCACAAACGTCTTCCGATGACCACAAATGTCCTCAGTTGACCACAGATGCTGTACTGGGTCTCCGGTACACGCTCATCCCTTCCCTATCATGCCTAGGAGCCCAGTTGCTCCCTAGCATTCTCTCGAATACCAAAAACTTCTATAGCTGTCTTATCGCAAAGTTGTTCCAGGTATTCCTCTCTGAAACTTGTTACTCGTACCTAAAACTAAGGTACGCCCAGGGTAACAGGTCCATAAATAATCCTCTAGCAGGTCCAATTCCACAAACACCACAAGTACAAGGAAGAGAAGATGAGTTGAAACATGCTCATTTATTCAAAATTCAAAGTACTACATCATCTGGGATCACATCCCTTGACAAAAAGAAAAAAACAGTGAAAGAAAACAGAAAACTGATCACTGCTCCGGGACACATAACGCCGTGAGACGGTCCGTCAGCAAGGCAACCGATCGCTCAAACCTCTGTTTGGCTCGACGCTCCGCCTCTTGGGTTAGCACCGCCGCATCCTCCAGATGAGCATGGGCTTGCCAGTTGTCTTCGAATTTCTTGAAAGCCCGCTCTAGGTTAGCAAAAGATCGGGAAACCTTCTCAGCCTCCCGAACGATTGACTCCTGTTCCGCACGAGCAGCCTTCAGCTCTGACTCTAGGAAGGCCAACTCCCTCTGAAGTGTGAGAATCTGCTCCTTTGTGTCAGCTATTCTACGAGAAGCAGTCTCTTCCCGAGCCCTACAAGCTTGACTTCGACGACCAAGCCTGTCATACGAAGCGGAAAGCTCGTCAAGGTCTCCCTTCACAACTGGCCCGGCAGTGTCTCGAACAAACTTTATCCTGTCCCGAGCGGCAATAAGGAAGCCCCGCTCCTGTTCAATCGCAGCAGGCAAGTCAGCCTGCCTTAACGCCAGCAATTGGGTCACGAGATGATCAGCCTCTACCAACTTGGGCTCCAGGAGCGCAGCCAACCGCATCCCGCCAGGAAGAGCCTTCGAAGTTTCAATCTGACCCCGAGCGCACTGCAGGGACAGAGAAAAAGGGATCCCCCGTTCTACGGCAGCATATACGCCCCTCTTTAAATGGCGATAGAAGCTGTCGACCACATCCTGCGACACCTCGTCTAGATCCTCCGAAGAAGTCGGCGTCAACGGGAGTGTAGCTAGCAACACTGAAGAAGACATAATAGAATCTGCGGCTCCTGCCACAAGGGAAATAAACTCCGTGCGGAAGGACGCATGAACAGCGGCCAACTCCTCTTCAACAGCCCGCAGAACTTGAATGCTCGACAGGGTCGAGAAGTCAATCTCCGAAGCCGTATAAACAGCAGAGGATGAGGTGGAGACCACCGCTCCCGGAACAAGCTCCACTCCCATCTGCCCAGAGCTGGCGGGAGGCCCCTCAACATGAGTCGGTAAAGGAGAGAAAATGCTCCTTTCCCCCAGATCGCAGCAGGCCGAACCTTCTCCAAGAACATTCGCTGTAGGAAGTAAAGGGTTAGGACCTGTAGGGCCAAGACAACCATGAATCGATTTGACCCAGAGGATATGTTGATAGAGCAAATAAGCCCCCTCACTAGTCAATATTTGGCTTATCTTACCAGCGGGAGAGTGTGGAGGCTGAGGTTCGCCTACAGCCACCACAGTCTCTTCACCAGCAGCCTCCGAGTCGAATATAATAGGCTCCTCCGCCCCAGCACCCTCGGCAGGGGATGCAACGAGATCGGCGTCGCCTTGCTGAAATTCAGCAATCTCGGAGATAGGCCCGAGGAAACCTTCGTCACCCCGGGCCGGGGCCTCAGCAACTTGGGAGTCCTCAGCCGCCGCTGAGAGAGCCCCCACGGAAAAGACCGCGGCACGCATGCCACGAATCAAAGCAGCAAGGGCCGGATCAACCTCAGGAGCGGCAGACGGTTTATGAGATCCCGGTTCGTCAGACACCTACAAAGAAGAATGATTAGGTCATGTCCCAAGAGAAAGAAAACCACAACAAGGATATGGCTCCAACTTAGTCTTACCTCCGGAACATCGTCAGCATTCTCACCCCTCTCGGTAATAAGCGACCTACGAGACCTAACGGCGGCTCTTTTCACAGAAAAGGTCGTTCTGCCGTCAGAAGACTCGCGTCTGACTCGTTTATGCGAGGGACCAGGCACAGCAGGCGGCTGTCCTTCCCTCACTACTTCCTCTTGTGTAGCAAGCGACGGATCCTCCACCAGTTCGTCTAGTGTGGCAAGCAGTTGATCCGCTACTTCTTCACCCCCAGAGATAAGAGAGTCTTCGCTATTATGATCGTCATCCTCCTCAGCCGCCTCGGAAGATTCTGATTCAGGAAGGGGAGTCTGGAGCGCTAGCTGCTTTCTAGCCTTAGCCCCTTTGGGCTTTTCCTCTAAACCGGTACCTACGATGAAACTGGTACTCAGAGCGAAATTGAGAGAAGGCTTGTTCGCCATAACATGATACAAGGCAGGTACGTACAAAATTTGCCTCGGTGCCTTAGTATCAGGGACTGAGAAGCTGGCCCGAGTATGGTAGGCGTCATAATAATTTCACGCCCTGACACCATCAAGAACGCTACCTTCAAAGCCCAAGCAAGGGCTGGGATAGTCGAGGAATAACTGACTATAGCAAAATTAGCGGGAAAACATACTAGGTAGGTAGGGCTCCAAGTACACGTTATCGCGATTACGATAAACCAGATGCGCGGGGCGAATGTTGTGCAACCAGGTGAGCATCTTCGTAGACAGAAAGTGAGAAGGTCCGGTACCATCAAGGTGTACATCCCTCACTTCCTCATCAAAAAAATGAGAAACAGACACAAAAAAGCCACACCCATCCACCCTCGCCAGCGCCCTCCGACAAGCTGACATAGTACTGTATTTCCAAGGTTGGTGATGGCATTGGAAAAGGAAAGCGTCTTCATTTGTAGCATCTTCCGCTGTTCCAGATTCCATCAAAGACTTGTAGTGCATCAACAACCACCCCATCAAATAGTGGTAAGGTAGCTCTATGCGCTCAAAGTCCAGCGTCTTCTTGCGGGCAATAACCTTGGACGAGAATGCTCGAAGACCATGGTGTATGCTACACACCATAGCCGGGAGAAGAGCCAGTCTAACTCCAAATACCAGCTTAACGGCAGGAAGAATGAAATGGCGGCTGATTCTCTCAATAGAACCTGCCCCCCCGAGACTACGCAGTTCCGTAGCCATATCATCAAAAATCCAGCCATGAGCGCTTTTTCAGACATCTGCCTAGTACCGTAGTAAAAATAGCTGAGAGAGTCAGTTGGACTCCCGAATATGTCGCTATTGGACCGCGACCTCTTGGCGCTCGACATCAGGTCCTTTGTCTCTCCCTGGGTTTGAGGGGTTCGAGGAATAACCTCGCCAGAAGGGCTGACTTCAAAAAGATAATTGACCCAGGATGTGGTGCGGGGAGCGCTCCCTTCTGAGCTATCATCCTTTTTTATAGCCATCTGGTGACAAGTACTATGATGGCATAGCAACTCCTGGTACACCGCCACAAAACCTGGGAGTCGTCGATTCAGATCCTCGAATTCCTCGTTCGACGGGGTGTACACCTCGAAAGGCTCGTCCCCCCAAGGAAGCTTGGAGACAGTATACATCTCATAGAGAGCGAGCCCCAACTCCCCTCCAGGTGCGAAGAACGTCTCCGTTTGCCGGTTATACATCTCCAGGAGCGCCATGAATAATGGCTTATTGATAGGAAGCCCGTGACAGGTGCCCCGGATGGCATGATAGAGGCCTACCTTCCGCAGGAATGTCTCATAGGTCTGCTGAACCCAGGTGGTCAAGTGGGCCCACGTAGAAGTGGGGTTTATCCAGTTTAGCAATGCCAATCTGCCAACATGATAAGATTTTTTACGAACAAGCCGATTCAGGAAAGTATCAGCTTGAGTGAATGTGAAGTTGGGACCATATACGTTCATGAAAGTGCCTGGGGCCAGTCCCATCATGTACCGGCTGACGGAATCCTTACCCGCGTACGCTGACCCAATGTTCGGGTTATAACGGATGTCGCCCATCAACATCCCTGATTGGGTAGGAGTTAAGGTACCCACCATCGTCCTGTCCAACAATACCATATTGAACCACGACAGAGGATAATGATGCTCCATGAAAAGAATATGGATTGCCACCCCATCCAAAGTAAAATCCCAGTTCTCAGAGATCTCTAATACTCGGAGATTCTTTATGATCAAAGCGTCCCCAAAGAGGAATGAGGGCTTCAGGTATGATCCATCCAACTTCCCAGAATTCATCATGGCACGGAGATAATGGAGGGTCTGATTCTCGATGGCGTTCAACCTCCCCGAAGGCTCATTAGCAGGAAATTGATTCAGCACATACTTAACTAAGTCATCAAGACGCACGCCCAAGGCAAACTGATTCGAGCCCACTAGGAGTTCCCCCGCAGGATTTACTGGCAGATTCACTGAAGATAGACGAAAGAAATAGGATTAGAAGATAGTCAAAACAAGAAGCATTTGAAAGATCATTTAAGCCTATGCAGCTCGGGTCGTTACAGCCTCATGCGGCTCAGAACCAGATGAGTCCAGGCGGTTCTGTTCATCATAGCCTTATGCGGCTCCGAGTCAGACGAGTCTATACAAATCAAGTTCAGATGAGCTTATGAAGCTTCTGCGGTTTGGGTTCAGAAGGGCCTATGCGGTTCAAGGTTCACATGGACTCAACAGACGAACCTAGGCGCTGATGCGGCTCAGATTCAGGTGAGACTATGCGGTTCAAAGTCCCTACGGACTCATGCGGCCCTGAACGGACAGACTCATGCGGTTCAAGTTAAGTACGCTTATGCAATCCAGATTCATATGAGCTGATACGGCTACAAGAAGATGAGCTTATGCGGTTCAAAAGTGAACTACGCTCATGCGGCCTAAACTAAAAATATATATGCGGTTCAGATCGAGTATGACAAGCCCATGCGGCCCTCTGGACGAAGTGCTTATGCGGTCATATCGACGAACCTCGTACAGGCGGCTTGTGCATAAATTATGCAACAGAGCCATG
Source organism: Iris pallida (assembly GCA_029216955.1). Lineage (NCBI taxonomy): Eukaryota > Viridiplantae > Streptophyta > Magnoliopsida > Asparagales > Iridaceae > Iris > Iris pallida. Next base: position 32,360,836 of record JANAVB010003398.1, read on the forward strand.
GCAGTTAGGGTTCTAAGGCAACGCCCTTACCAGCAATAGGTGGATGAACGTCGGGATGAACAGAGTGAACAGCGGCCGACGGAGGAGTGGCCACGTTCGTCGTCGCAGTCGCCGCAGAAGCGACCGCCTTGTCCTTCGCAGCCTTCGACACAGCAACCTTCTTGGGAGCCATAGATGCTTGGAAGAGAAAGGAGTTAGAACAGCAAAAGATCGAAGAGAGCAAAGGAGATTCCCCAGAACGAAAGTGTTCCTATTTATAGACAAAGAAGGAACGCCTCGATCCGCGTGCAATATGATGACCGACTCTTCGGTCATCGAGGCAAAATGGCTGAATAATAGCCTGACTCTTGGGATCCTGGCCCAAGAAAGCGGCTCTTAAAATCTGACAGCAAATCAAGAGCATTAAATGAAGAAGATTCACAAAAGATTTGCACACGTGGCAGGAAGACGTGGTAAGAAACTCATGCGGTCAAACAGCCCATACGATTCAGAGAGTTATGCGGCTGAGGTAATCATGCGGCTAGACAAATCTATGTGGCTCTCGCATAACCATGCTTCTTATTCAAAGTATTTCAATTTTGCAAATTGAAAACTTTGAAGGGGGACTTGTAGAAGCATGAAAAAGAAAAGAAAAATGATCCATGCGGCCAAGGAGCCTCATGCGGATCGGAAGGCCTATGCGGCTCAGGAGTTCCATACGGCTCAAATGCATAGGCAACTCGAGTAAAGGCCATGCGGTCCAGAGAGAGAGGCCACGTGGCCTTCAAAGCAGCTGTGCCCAACGTCTGGACGCATTTAATGCTCTGACGGCTAACAGACCTGACAGATGACAACCCTGACATAAAGTAATCATGATGACTGACATAAGAGCACTATCTTCCTAGGGAACTGGAGAAAATCTTCGCAGATGTGGCACTATCCACCAAGCTTCGAGACAAGACTATGCGGTCAGACTAGACGAGTTTATGCGGCCAGTGCAGAGAAACCTATGCGGTTCAACCATGAAGGTCCCCCATGCGGCTCGGCCATGAAGACTCTCATACAGCTCGGCCATGAAGACCCCCATACGGCTCGGTCATGAACATATTCATGCGGCTCGGTCATGACAACCTTCATGCGGTTCGAGTATAGAGACTATTCATGCGGCTCGGTCATGAAATCTTTCATGCGGCTCGGTCATGACAACCTTCATGCGGCCCAAATATGAACACTCCTCATGCGGCTCAACAATGATGACAGGGCACGTGTCCTAAAATTAATCAAATTTTGGATCAGATTCCAATAATTTGGGACACGTGGCAATAGAATGAATTAAATTGATTCATTTAGATTTACGGACGTCAGCAAATCATCATGATGGGGATTTATTGCAATCAATATTAATTACTGACATGATTTGGCATAATCCTCATTAATGGCCCATATCTTTCACGCCCAAGATTAATGGCCTAGATTGACCAATCCACAGGCCGCCGCCATCTCCAAGAAGCAATCATTTGCAACCCTAATGATCACACCCCATTCCTATAAATAGCAGGGTGCCATTTTCTTTTAAAAGAGATACGCACACACAGAAGAGGATCCCTCCGAATAATCAGAGAGAAAATATACAGAGATCAATCCAGAGAGAGAGAAGCCAGAAGAGCAATACGAGGAGAGCAAGAAGAGCATTTCTTCGTCAACGCCAAGCATCTTGTCACAGGAGCCAAGGCTGCGTCCGATCGTCCAAGGAGTAAGGCAGAGCTGTCGTCACTTTCCCGAGCCTCTACCGTCATCCCCCAGAATTAAAAATAAATAATTGTACTTAGATTGCTGTACCTAGGTTTTCGTCCCTAGGCTTTCTTTGTACAAACGAGTTTGTAACGTGAAGTAAAAGTCCAGTCCTTCCATAAAACTGTTCTGCTCTTTTATATTTCATGGCAAACAAGCCAATCGTGCTCTGCATGACACTCCTGTCCAAGTCGACGGGCCTTGAGATCGTGGGACTACTTAACTTGACAACCACAGAATGAGCGGGACAGTATTTGGAATGACTTAGGTCGACCGGCATAACTTTGTCTAACTTACTCAAGCCTACAACTTAACCCGAGGGACGAGCAAAGGCTATGCCAAGCCTTGCGCAGTGGAAGCGTGCATGCTTTATCAAGCATTCACGCGGGCGACGCCTATGACTTAGGCTAACTCTTAGCTTTTGCACCGAAGACCAACTTTCCTTCTTCCAAGCCATGGGACGAAGGACCGAGTGTCATTTTCAAAGTACGCCGTGCACCAACTCTAAGCCGACCCTTGGACCTTTTTCCATGTTCTAATTTATTTCGACCCGTCGGGATTATTCCCTTAGCTATGTGGATTCGTCTCTTTTAATATCAAGCCTATTGTGCAAGTTGAAAACACACGATTTATTATGTGAAGGTTAAGATGAGGCAAGTTCACCGAAACTACCCCACCTGAGCGAGCGGTCGTCTCGACTGAGCGATGTCTTCCAGCAGCCGTTGCAAGGCTAAGGCCGAACGCCGTCGGCGTTTCGATCCCTCCAATTGACTGAACGGGACGGGGCACTATACCTCATATAATCTAAACTTCAGCATGGAAATCTCAGTAGAATTATCAGAAGGAGAACTATTTCTAGCATAACTCAATAAGCAAATAAGCTTTTCATTCTCACGCTTATATGATAGAATATCCTTTCTAGCTTGCTTATACTTATCTAATACTTTCTTGTATTTTCTAATAGATCACTGAAAGTATCAGATAACTCATCATAAAAAAATTTATTCTCTTCATAAAAAGAATTATTTTGTACCTCGTTAGATAATGCCATTGAGCATAAATTTGTAGCTTGAGGAGGTCTCTCTTCTTCTTCTTCTTCTTCTTCTTCTTCTTCAGAATCTCTTGCTTCACTTTCACACCATATGCTCGTACTAGTGTACTTGTGAGACGATGATCTTCCTTCATTTGATTGTTCATAGTGACTCTCCTTTCTAGCAGTAGTACAATCTTCTTAGATGTGGCCTATCTTCTTACAGTTGTCACATACAAGCTCTTCTTCGTATAAAGGATTGTGTTGTACCTTAAATCCCAATTTTGTCATGTACATATTTGTATCATTAAGAAGACTATCCTTCTCTCTGGAGTTGCTAGCATTGCTTTCATACCTGCACTCATAAGTAGCTTCAAGAACTTTCCAAATTTTATGAGATGTTGTGCAAGTAGTAATAAGATTGAATACATTTGTGTCTACAGCACAATAAAAGATATGCATAGCTTTTGCATCAAGGCTAGCTAACTTCTTCTCTTCCTCCATGTAACTATAATAAGGCTTGTTGATTATAGAGGACGTGAGAATAGAAGTGATAGTAGGCTTTTTGTAGCCATTGACAATAATTGACCATAAGTCAAAATCTAGAGACTTCAGGTATAAGCTCATCCGTATCTTCCAATAACTATAGTTTGTTCCATCAAATAGTGGGAGTCTATTTGAGTATTGCTCTTTAGTTGTGAAGTACATACTTGCCATATGTGATATAGTGATCTATGTAACAGCAGTTATATAATAACAATATTACTTTGCTTTACCTGTATAACCTGCTATAATACCAATTGTAGGAACAATTAGGATCAGAATATAATACCTCTAGATGGAGAACCTGCTCTGATAACAATTGTAGGACCAATTGTAGGAACGAGTTGTAAAGCGCAATACTCTAGAGGGGGGTGAATAGAGTAGGCAGCAAAAATTAACTATTAAAAAAATGTTAGCAACAAGATCACAGATAATATATCACAGATATGTAAATAAAAAGTAGAGAGTAGAGAGCAAACGCAAACACAAGGATGTATACTGGTTTCTCTCTTGTGAGGACTAGTCCAGTCGGAAGAACTCTAGCTTCCAGTTGAATCCACTATGAAAAATCATCACAAGTTTTCATCCGAAGTTCTTGCAACTTCTACAACGCGAGCTTTGATCCGAAGTACTCGACCAACTTCAATTGTGAAGAATCTTTCTTCAATCAAGCCTCTGATTACAATCACTCTGAAACTTCTAGACCGTACCGCACTGGCAAATTGAGTAGAGGATTGTAACTGGCTTGGGATTTGAAATGAATAGCTCAGAATACTTTGGAAGAAGTATTAGGCTTATAGAGAAGAGATATGAAAGTGAATTGGTGTATGAGTGAATTGAAATGATCGAAATCCTTCTCTATTTATAGTTTTTCCAAAGGTAGAATTCTGACAGAATTCGGACAGAATTCGGGCAGAACTCTATGAGAAAATCTCGTTGGGATCTATAACTGTAGGAAGACCAAGTTCAAAAAGCAACGTTCACTAACCGAACTCTGGCCGAACTCTCGCCAAATTCGGGTCGAGTTATGCTAGGGTTCTGTTAGGGTTTTTGCAAACTAGTTTTGGGCTTTTTGAAAAGTCAAACAGTTAGGAAGTAGTTTGGGCTTTTGTAAGTGGGCTTGTTTTTAAAATGAAAGGGTATTTTGAAAACGTTTCTTATGTAGCCTATTTGCCAGTACGATGTAGTTTATATCGTATTCCTAGAATCAATAAATATAAAAAATTATATTGATAAAAAAGGAAAATCAAGAGCCCTTTGATGACGCCTTTCTTCAAATATTTGAGCAGACTTGAAGACGCATTTTTCACTTGACGGCGGTCGTCCAAAGATAAACAGATCTGAAAATCTGAAAACCTTTCGGGATCTTTGCCCCCGAATTCCGACGGGGGGGCGCTGCCCCCTCGACCCCTGTCCGCTGACCGGACAGCGGAACCCCCGATGCGAGGTCCCGGATAGGTCGTTAGGCGATTCAGAGAAATCTTCTTGTATAACGCCGTCTTTGGCCCATCAATATTAATATATTGCATATGTCCTAGTTTGACAAAGCTTGATCATGCTTACTGCATGTCTATAAGAAACATGTTAGGCAAACAAAACAATATGACTGATACAGAACATTAGGACAATGCTAAGTTAAAGTAGTAACATGATAGTGATTACATGAATATTAGTGACGTCATTATCTTAAACTTAATTGATTAGCCATATTCAAAAATATCATATAATCATTGGGCTAACAGAAAGATACTCGAGGTCGGACCCTAGGCCAGCACGGACTGACACGGTGAAAGTGGACACCGATACGATGCAAGACACAATTGTGGTGGAGAAAATTGGTTTTATGGATTTCTATCTAGAGGCTCTCCTTGTATAGAAGGTAGGCTCCTAGTTAGGTAAGGATTAGTAGTATTTTAAACCCTCAATAGATAAATCCATCATTTAATTTATATTAATTAAAACTAAAGTCAGTAAAATTTATCCATTTTACATTACTGTAGTTATTTAAATATTAAAAATAATTTTAAAATAACTTTTTATAATTAAATAATCTCAAACAGTTTTCTAAAATCACATGCAAAATAATACATAAGAAAAAAATTATTTTCAAAATATTTTCTATACTTGTATAACAATAAAAATAAAAATAAAGTTTGAAAATTATGGTGGAACCCATTTCATATTTAAAAAAATAGAAAATATTCTTACAGTAGGTATGGAAGCAAAAATATTTATTTTCTATAATTATAAAAAAAATAATAAAATCTAGTGTGAACATTTTATAAACAAGATAAAATATTTACCAAGTATTATATTGAAACAAAATAGTTATTTATTTATTTATGAAAAATCTTATAATAATTTTTTTTTATATATAGATAATTAAATACTTCGTAAATATGTATTCGTACAAATAAAAAATTAAAAATTAAAAAAAATCTATTGTGAAATTTAGGGGATATAAAGTATGCCTATTTAATGGATTGGAGAGGTAGGTTACCACAGGGTAATATTTTTAAATCCACATGATTGTGAACTAAGATATTTGAATATGGATTGTTCTAAAAAGATGTTAAAGTTTCTCCATAGTAGCCTAATACAAGAAAACTCTAGAAGGTATGGTCATGGTTCAGTTTTAGTAATAGTATTCCGAAATGAAGCATAGTTCGATCTTTCTCATACTAACATCTCAATTAGTTGTTCTTTGGCAACAATCAAGTGTAATTAAACAGTTGAATCAGCTACTCAGAAACATTCTCTTTCACTAAAATATTCTTTTGTTCTATTTTTTTCCCTAGTTCTCCTAAGTTTTTTTTTTTTCTTTCTCGTGTTAGTTTCCCTCACATCTTTCTCCATGGCTAGATCACCGTTTTGACTATGTAAGTAGATTCATATGAACATTACAAACCCTGACCTCAGTTTACCACAGTTCATCTAAAGGTTATATATGATATGCGTGACCTTTAGTTTACAATATATATCGGCCTACTTATTTATAAAGAGTAAATTAGCTCAAGTGGTTGTTTCTCAAAGCATTCAAAGGAGAGGCAAGAGTTTGAGACTTGCTACTGAACAGTTACATGAAAAAAAAATAAAACATTTTCCTTTTCTTTTCTAAAATTTTGGAAATATTGACCTTCCTTCTTTTTTTTTTTTCTTTTTTCTTTTTGCTTGTTCTTGTTTTATTTTTTTAATATTTTTTAGGCTATTAAAGTTCAATTAATATGACAACTTTAAGAATTTTTATATGTAGTAATACGACTCACTCATGAATTAAATCCTGGCTCTGCCCCTCGATAAGTAGACTAATGAGTATCTATTGATTCATACAAACAATGCTATATATTATGCTTCTAGAAATTCATAATGAATAGTAAAGTCGGTACATGTACAGTAAATGACTTCGGTACTATTGCTTAATTGAACTGGTTTGATACCTGATATATCTGACTTAATGTAGAATTATAGTGTGTATGTGTGTGAAATGATGTAGAATTATAGAAACTATTTTAGGACAAAAGCTGAATTCATTTATTAACTACATGCAACTTAAAGAACGATGCTAAATGCCGAGCTCACATTGATATGGATCCATGTGGATTTCCGAAGTTACAAGGTTATAACCCACTATAAGGTCTCGTTGAAACATGCTCCCAAACACCGACAGTGTATCGTAGCCCTCGGCAACCATGACACATATATATTCGTTCATGGTCGTGCTAGTTGTCTGCCAAGGCTGGAGAACCACGTCCAGGTCGACGAAGTGGAAGGTGATGTTAGGCAGAAGGTCGACGTGGTGTGGATATCCGTCGAAGCATGGACAACCCTTGTAATTATCAACAGATTCTAGTTCGGTAGCATCTTGAATCTTGTCCTGCAATACCTTGAAGACCTTGGGAGGCAATCTCGTCAGCACTGAGCCCGAGTCGACGATAATCCCTCCTGTCATGTCGTCTTTCAGATCGAATGCTCCTTCTTCAAGTTCCAGTTTCTCTCCATTGACACTGATTCCTGTAAGACTGACATAATAATGCTGACGTGTACCAACCAGCTGCATAGGAGTTGAAGGTCCGCGGAGAACAGCCTTATCTCCAAAGTGTATTTCGCTATTATAGTTGGGATCGATTTGAAGGCAGTATGAAAAACTTTCCAAGCCGAGTTGATTGACAAGAGAGAAAGGCCCCGGGCGAGGCCTAATATTGCTTCCGTGTTGGTCTTGGCTTCCACAGCGTAACCACATCCTATAGTCACATTGAACCCCCTGTAAGAATCAATATTTCTCTCGTCTCGGAAGAAGATTTGCTCTACAGCTAGCTCCCCGTTAGCTTGAGAACCGTCCCCGTAGCGGATGAAGTATACACAATACCTCCGATTGTTGCAACCGCCGTTGACCAAACGTCTGCAAGTCTCAGAGTCGCATGGCAGAGGGCGATAGGTTTCGGAGTGGAAGGCTTGGAACTTGGGTGTGCCGAAAGTAAAACATGTTTCGCATGATTTACAGTGCACCCAACTGAGGCTACTTCCGGTGTCCACCGCGGCAGTGATAAACACTGACGGGCATCCAATGAGGAATTTCATGTAATATATTACTGGCATTGGTGATGTACTATTCATTACTAATGGTGATCTAAAGTTAGGGTCCCTCCAGATGACTCTGTTCATAAAGTAATACCTTGCCTCAGAATTCAGCAGTGCCGATTTCCAAAGCTCTTCAGCAATGACATCTTGAGAGTGTAATGGGGATTGAGGGGAGACGTAGTGGATCAATTCTGCGGTAAAGCCAGTACTAGCGGAAACTATACTGTGTGAAGAAAGAAAGATTATAACGACGAGGAAGGAGAGGAGGAGAAGTTTCATCATTGCCATATTAATTTGAGTGGTGAAGGAGCAGTAGTAGCTAGTTTGTTACTAATGCTTCATCAAATGCCATAGAGAGTTTATTAAATACTGCAACAATTGATGCATTTTGCATGGGCATTTGGTGTCTGCAATGTTGAATTAATGGGCTAGCTACCTGCTACTTGTTGGAAGAAAGGAACGCATGAATTACCTGTGCTGTCTGATGCGTACGTGCTTGTTGGCATGATATTGTAGTATACATGGGCGGAGCCAAAAATTTTTTTATAGGGGGCTAAGAGCATGAATCATAAAAAAATAAAAAAAATAATATAAAATCACAAACAATACCAACAGGCTTCGAACACATAATTTTCTATAAGGTGAGTAGACTACATAACCAATTGACATAAGATTTATAACTGGTAGAAAACTAGTAGCTACTTTTAATTACCTTATGCTCCGCCTTACTAGTATCGGTCACTACAACAGAATAGTAGCTCATAGGTTAACCTAATTATTATTGTTTCTTCTTTCTTTCTTAGAGCGCAAGTTAACACATGCTCGCATCAATGTATATGTCGAAAGACTAAACTTTATTTTTTGGCCTCAAAAGTGTTGGACGGGGCGAGCCGAGCCGAGCCGGGCCGGGCTGATGCAACTCAATTTTAAACTGGTTCAGTCCAGACCGGGCCGAACCGAACCGCTCCTTGACTAAACACGAACCCATCCCAAATATAGGGTCAGAGTAGAGGGTTGAGTCGTTTGGCCACTGTTTAAAATAATAACAATATAATAATAATGAAAATAGTAGAGAAGAAAAAAGAAATGAAAAATATTACAGAAAAAATAGAAAGAGTCCAAACCAAGCTTCTCTTCCAAACCCATAATCCTATGGTCCAATGGACCTTTTTTTTTAATTTTATTAAAAAACAGCACATGCGGGCTCAGTTAAATCTTGTCTCCCCGTACACGATTTTTAGCCGGTCATCATGTCATTTCCGACTCTTCGTAAGGATCTTGTCCACACTGGCTTTGTCATCATCGTCCCACACGCACACCTCGTGCACTCCGCGCGCTCCAAAGCTCCACGAGACGGCGATGACATCTTTCGACGCCCGCAACTCAACGCCTTGCTTCGTCCATGACGCCGAAGGCGCCCCCGACGTCCTCACGACGCCTACGACAGCCGATGCCGCCCAGCCACCCGTTCTATGCGTACCACGTCATCTGGACGTCCTTACGGCGCCACACGATGGGCCGCGTGGTCGGCCGTCGTATATATCCGTGGTAGAATGGTGTAGGTCCTCGACCGTCTGCGCGGCGCCCTAGCCGTTGAGTTTTTATGCACGGACACCCCATTCTGACCCACGCCAGCTTAGATCGTGGCCATTTTTTGCCAGTTCTACGACGTTGTGGATGTCCCGCATCGCATAGGCTAGACTCATCATCGCCCGTCCAATGGACTTAAGTCCAAACAAAGCACAAGTTCGATCTAACTAACCTATCAATATCATGATTCGCTCCCAAATAATTGCGTATGAGTATTGTGTATGTCCATCCTATGTCACGGTTCGATATTAGTACATTATCTATACTCCAGCCGTGCAAATTTGGGCCAAACTGACCAAACCAAACTGATTAATTTTTAACAGAACCGATGGACTATTCGGATTGTTTTATTAATAACCGAGCAATTTAGTTTGGTTAATGGATTGACAATATAAAAAACCCAATGAAATTGAACCAAACTGATCAACCGATGGATCTTACGTATTTTTCATTATTTTGCTTTATTGTTTGTTATTTTTGGACTTTTCTTTTTCTTTATCGAAGATAGAATGATGGATATGTCCTATTGTGTTTGTTGTAGATGGAATGATGAAAATGAGTTATTAGCAAACATATGGCAAATGATTGCTCAAATAAAAAATGGATCAGCTGACCCAAACCGAACCAAGTCGATCCATTCGAAATCGAACCGACTAATTTGTTGGTTTGATTCGGTTGTCATTATTTCACAATCGAATAATTTTAGTTTGGTTGCAATTGTGGCCAAATAGATAGACTACGAATCGACACAGAGTCCAAGTCTAACCTCAATCTTGTTGAAAATATTATCCTTTTTCTTGTTGAAATCAGTAAACAAAATAAAAATAAAAATAATTTTACCGGCCTCAGGGAAAGTCGCGCACGACGTACTGTCCTAAGAGTTGATCTGGATCTATGTGCAGACTTTTTTCGAATGCTACTAGTGGTAAAACTGTCGCTTTACCGGTATCTTGTCCTTGCACACAACTTGAAGAGATCGACCCTGACTTAGCTCTACCCAGAGCAAGGAATGACGAACATAATAAGTTTATGGAAGAGAGTTTTTGTAGAGTCTTTTATGTGCCCAGTAGAAGAGAATGAACCTGATTATATAGGCAGTCCAAGTGGACATGGATATTAAGGCTAAGACAAATAATATTCTGTTAAGGACTAGTCTTGTTGGAGTGGGTGGGATTCCCAACCTATGTGGAGAATACCCTGAAGTGCGACAAGCGCCATCCGTGTGTTGGAGAAGCTCGGGGAGTCCATCGATCATATTTTGGAACATATATGGTAAGCAAACATATGATTGGATTTCTATATTTACTTCGATCATATATTTATGATTGGATCTTTCATATATTGACTTTCCATCTAACCGGACTTCCAATTATGGAAAGCCAATTATGATTGGATTTCTATCAAATATATGATTGATGCATATTGAAAGTTTTTATATATATTGCCTTCTATGTCTAGATTACCAAGGGCTTATAAAAGGTTGATGCATGTAAGTTGAAAAATATCTTAAAAAGAAAACAAGAGTGCATTACAATATTTAAGAAAGAGAGGATTGAGGACTATTGAGAATGAGAGATCGCTTCGAATAATTTTTCGGCATCTCTTGTTCGTCGGAGTTCGCAATTAAATTTTCTTCTTTCAAGTGAGTTGTGGTGATCCATGTTGGATCAGGAGGAGCTTGTAGAGGGTGTACACTCTTTATTCCATTAGTGGAGGTTCTTCAGGGTTAGACTCCGATCATCCCGTAGTTTTGTTGGAAGGTTTTCCACGTCAAAAATCTTTGTGTCTGGGATTTGTGCTGGCATTTTTGGTTTGTGTTCTTTGTAGAACCCTAGAGGGGGGGTGAATAGGGAAATAAAAAATAACTTAAGCACAAGAAGCAATGTACATCAAATAAAAAGATAGAGTAAGAAGATCAAACACAAGATGTATCCTGGTATCCTCGCTTGAGGCAATCCAGTCCCGGAACTCTCTCCGGCTTAAATCTACTATTTAATAAAATGGTACACACGAGTTTGGATCCGAAGAACTCGCCAACTTCAACACGAGTTTGGATCCGAAGAACTCGCCAACTTCTACACACGAGTTTTCTTACGAAGGCTCGCCAAATTCAAAGAATGAGAAGAGAACTTGTTGATCTTCTAACACTTGAAGATCGAAAATTACAACTCTTAAATACTCTAGCACTTTGGGAGAGGATGACAATTAAAAGCTTGGTAGAGTATTAATGGTAGAGCGCTTGGTTGTTTAAAAAATTTATGGCAAGAGTTGGTAAAAGCTTCAAGAGAGAGAAGGCTTTCATTTATAGAGAAACCAAGAGTAGGTAGCCTTTAATGCTCCTGGATACAGCCTGACCGGCATATCGTCAGTATGGACCGGCATACCGTCGGTATACCGGTCGAACAGTAACGGTCATATTAATATCCGTTGGGAGCATTTAATGCTGCCATTAATGCTAATCTTTGCCATTCAAAAATCAAATTTCGTAAGCCGATATACCGTCAGTATGCCGCGGTATACCGTCGGTATACCGATGTGTGTCACAGAACGTTTTTGTAATAAACAAAACGGTATACCGTCGGTATGCCGGAGCATACCGTCGGTATGCCGAAGTTTGTCAGAGAATGTTCTATGGCTCACAAAACGGTATACCGTCGGTATGCCGGAGTATACCGTCGGTATTCCGATGATTATCACAGAATATTTTTGAGGCAAACAAAACGGTATACCGTCGGTATGCCGGAGCATACCGTCGGTATGCCGATGTTTATCACAGAACGTTTTGTGGTCCACAAAATGGTATACCGCCGGTATGCCGGAGCATACCGTCAGTATGTCGACATTTCTCACAGAAAGTTTTGTGGTTAATAAAATGGTATACCGTCGGTATGCCGGAGCATACCGCCGGTATGCCGTTCTATAAGATATTTATTTTTGACTTTAAGAAATAGAAAGCTTTTAGTTTGGCATCACACCTTAAGTGTTTACAGAAAGACCTAGACCTTGTACAGACTCGAAATCGTGCAGTGTAGGAAGCCATCTATGCAAGGAATGCCGGTCTTTGCTTCAGTCTTCAAGGCTATGGATGGTAAACTTGAATGGACAGACTTTATGTAGTAGAGCTTCTGAAATGATATCAATCTGAAAACAGAGAAAACTAAACTACGAAGATGATGTTAATATTATCAAAATAAAATGTGCCAACAATCTCCTCCATTTTGATAATTGACAAAATAGAGAGATAGCATCTTCAGGGAGTGACTCCCCTGTAGGTAGACAACTCCCCCTCAATACGTTTTCTTCCCCTTTGTCACTTAGTCAAAGATGGGAATGAAAATAAAAAAAATAGCATGAATATGGAACACAATATCATAGACAAAAGCATGTATTGATAGATAAAAAGTTGGATATGGATACATGCGTGACAACTATAACACACTACATAAAGACATAGTAAAAACTCTCCGCAACGAGAGTTGGGATGACAATAAAAAAGACAGATATCAAGTCCCCGTAGGACTACAAACAACTAGGAACAACCAAACACTGGTCCCCGAAGGACCGCAAAGGACATAAAAACAAACACAAACAAATTAAGACAACCATTTATTCAACACCACCATCATAAGGAAGGCAACCCCTACTCGTCAGCCGGATCATCCCTACCATCCTATGCCTGGTGGAAAGCGCCAAAAGGATCAATGCCGTCCGGGTACATAAAGCCGTAGGCATTGGGATCAAAAAAGCGGGAGGCCTGGTACATTGGATCCTGAAGATTCAGATCCAGAAATGTATTCCGATCCTGAAGGGTGCGCTGAATAAAATATGCCTGGTCATGGAAGCGAGATTGGATCAGAGTTCCAAGGCCACGAGTGTGGGCCCGTATCTGCTCCTCTGCCTGAGCCATACGCATGTCGAAATGCTGCTGTGTCAGCGGCATGTAGCGGCCGGAGGCAAGAGGAGTAGAGGCGGGTGCAGCAGGAGCAGAAGCTGGCGGCTCTTGGGAGGAGGAGGCACGGGATGTTGAGGCACCACCAACGGAGTGAGAAACAGCGAGGAAGGATGGTACGCCATCCGAGTAGCATTGGGAGAGGTCGACTTGGTTGGCTTCCAAGATGAGAGTGATGAAGGATCCATAATAGAGATTCTGCTTCCCGACGGACATGACGTCGAAGAAAGCATGGAGAAGAGTCTTGTGGAAGGACCAAGACTTCCTCGAATACAGGTAATACATACACACCAGGGCGTCACCGGTGATGGCGTCATAGTTTTTGCCCTTGGATAGAGGGTGTGGCACACGATCCTATAGAGCTCGTAATAGAACGGCTCCAGTTGTGCGGAAAGAGCCGGGATATTAGGAGGGTTTGGGCCCTTGCAAATAATAGCGTAGAATTCGTCAAAGGAGCATGACGCCGAAGGATGAAGAGCAGCCAAGCCCGGTAGAGCCTCTCCTCTGTCTGGGACGCCAAGAATGCTAGAAAGGTCACGAGCCGTCAGGCAGAAATGACGCTCGTTGACCATCGTCTCAATTGCTCCGTTCTCTATGTCCGGGACCATGTTACAGTAGAAGAGACGTACGGCGGTGGGGTAGACATGCACCTGACGCCGAAGGAGGAAAGATAGTCCGGCCTCCTCGAAGATAGAAACATGGCCGAAGAAGAGGTTCCAGTTGATGGCGCGGCCTTTGTAGACGTTATGGTGCACGAAGTGTTGAAACCAAGATTCGGCGGCCAAGGAGGAGGTGAAGACCCGTTGTTCATATCCATGGGGGAGAGCCACCGGGGTTAAGGGATTTGAAGCGGTGGAGGAGGAACGGGGACGCTTTGGATTGGCCATGGAGGAGATGAAGAAAGTTGGAGGAGGAAGTAGGGTTTTGAGAAGATGTGAAAAGTGGAGGAGGATGATAAAGAGAATAGGGTTTTTAAAAAGAGATGTTGGGAAGGGAAAGGGTGGGAACGGTTGTAGAGCGGAAGTGGAAAGGGTGGTGGGTTGGAAATGATGAAAATGGAGATAAAAGAGGAGTTAATGGGGAATAGGAAGTGATGGGTATTAATGTTGATGGGAAGTTAGGGTATGGGGAAGAGAAGAGGAGAAGTTGGGTATTAAATAGGGAAATGATGGATGTGATGGGTATTAATGAGGGGAAGAAAGAAATAAAGAGAGAATGGAAGAAAGGTGCGGCCCGAGCTCGATTTGACACAGCAGTCCGTCGCGAATCGGTATACCGTCGGTATGCCGACGTATGTCGACGGTATACCAATTTTTGGCACAGAACATAATTCTGAACCAAACTCGGCATGTCGTCGGTATACCGCAGTATATCGTCGGTGTGCCGGTCGAGAAGAACTATAAGTCAAAATTTAAAATGTCCAATTCTTGGCAAAGAAAAATGAAGCGAACCTTCGGAAGTGGTTTGGTGAAAATATCGGCCAACTGATAAGTAGTGTCAATAAATTCAAGACGGATATCCTCCTTTTGTTGATGGTCACGAAGAAAATGGTGTCTAATTTCAATGTGCTTCGTGCGTGAGTGACAAATCGGGTTTTTCGTGAGATTGATCGAGCTAGTGATATCACATTTAATAGGGTGCAAGTATGAGAAATGCCATAATCTATGAGTGTTTGTGACATCCAAATAATTTGTGCACAACAGTAACCGACCGCAATATACTCGGCCTCAGTGGTTAAAAGAGCAACAGAATTTTGTTTCTTACTAAACCACGATACTAAGGATTTTCCAAGGAATTGACAGGTGCCGCTAGTGCTTTTTCGGTCAATCTTGCATCCGGCAAAATCTGCATCCGAGAAGCCGTGAAGCTCAAAGGATGAAGATTTCGAATTCTGAAGGACATGTTAATGGTGCCTTTGAGATAGCGAAAAATATGCTTGACGGCACATAAGTGTGATTCCTTTGGATTTGCTTGATATCGTGCACAAAGACATACACTAAACATGATATCAGGATGGCTAGCGGTTAGATAAAGTAAACTACCAATCATACCTCGATACTTACGAATATCGACCGACGTGCCATCCTCATCATTGTCAAGCTTTGTCGTTGTTGCCATAGGAGTCCTCATTGATTTGGATGAGTCAAGTTCGAAACGCTTGAGGAGATCCTTTGTATATTTTGCTTGATTGATGAAGGTCCCTTTGGGTCCTTGTTTGATTTGTAAGCCCAAAAAGAATGATAGTTCACCCATCATGCTCATTTCAAATTTTTTTTGCATAACTTTAGCAAATTCTACACAAAGTGTATAGTTAGTAGAACCAAAAATAATGTCATCGACATAAATTTGAACCAATAAAAGAGTGCCACTATGGGATTTGATAAAAAGTGTTGTGTCGACTTTGCCCTTAGAAAAATTGTGTGAAACAAGAAAGGAGCTAAGGCGCTCATACCAAGCATGGGAAGCTTGTTTCAGGCCATAAAGGGCTTTATGGAGTTTGAACACGTACTTAGAAAATTAAAAATCTTCAAAGCTTGGAGGTTATTTTACATAAACTTCCTCTTTAATAATACCATTTAGAAAAGTACTCTTAACATCCATTTGAAAAAGTTTAAAATTATTAAAGCAAGCAAAAGCACATAGCATACGAATGGTTTCAAGACGAGCAAACGGAGCATAGGTTTCGTCGTAGTCAATGCCTTTCTCTTGGTTATAGCCTTGAGCAACCAATCAGGCTTTGTTACGAGTCACTAACCCATCTTCATTAAATTTATTTCAAAACACCCATTTAGTTCCAATAATGGAGTGATTGCTAGGTTTTGGGACAAGTTCCCAAACCTTATTTCGCTCAAACTGATTTAGCTCTTCTTGCATCGCTATCATCCAAAATTTATCAAGAAAAACAACATTAATATTTTTAGGCTCTATTTGAGAGATAAAAGCCACATTTGCACAAAGTTCACGAGTGGAGGATCTAGTGCTAACACTGGAAGAAGGATCTCCAATGATAAGCTCCTTAGGATGATTGGTGACAAATCTCCATTCTTTTGGGAGATCCTTTTGAGGAGGCTCGAGAGGTGGAGACTCTTTTGTTGGAGGAGTCACAACTTCATTGTTAAATGAAGAAGGACGATCTCCAATAGAGGAGTTCTCCAACCCAAACGAGATGTCATCAATATCATCGGAAGAGGAGAATGTAGAAGAGTTAAGTTCATTAAAAGAGACATTGATTGACTCTTCGACAACAAGACTTCTTTTATTAAAAACACGAAAACCTTTACTATGAGTAGAGTATCCAAGGAATATTCTTTCATAGGCTTTTTCTTCAAACTTGCCTAGGTTATCCTTGGTATTCAAAATAAAAGAATTACATCCAAAAACTTTAAAATATTCAATAAAGGGAATTTTGTCAAACCAAAGCTCATAAGGAGTCTGTTTAGAAATAGGTCTAATCAAGACCCTATTTATAACATGACATACCGTGTTAACGGCTTCCGCCCAAAAATATTAGGGGAGCTTATATTGGTTTAACATAACCTGGGCCATATCGCCAAGGGTTCTATTCTTTCTCTCCAAAACACCATTTTGTTGAGGAGTTCGTGGACAAGCAAAATCATGTCCAAAACCATTATTTTCATAAAATCTTTTAAAATCGTCGTTGTCAAATTCTCCTCCATGATCACTTCTAATCTTGTTAATAGAAAAACCTTTCTCATTTTGAACACGTTTACAAAAAAGCAACAAATTCACGAAAAGTATCACTTTTGCAAGCAAAAAAAAAATAATCCAAGTAAATCTCAAAAATTCATCAACCAAAACAAAAGCATAAAGCTTGCCTCCAAGACTAGCAACACTACTAGGGCCAAAAAGATCCATATGGATAAGTTGAAGAGGTCTAGAGGTACTCACAGAGTTGATGGATTTAAAGGATGACTTGGTCAACTTACTTTTCTCGTATTCTTTACACACCATATCCTTTTTGAAAGGGATACTTGGGAGTCCTCTTACGAGCTTCGTGGTGGCAAGACGAGAAATGGTATCCATGTTGGCGTGTCCGAGCCTCATGTGCCAAAGCCAACTTTTATCGTTCTTAGCAACTAAGCACCTGCCAATGTTGGTGTCTTCGACAAGATATAAAATATAGATATTGTTTTCTCTAATGCCTTCAGAAACAATAGATCGACTTGAACTATCGGTAATAAAACATTTAAGCTTAACAAACTTGATATCATAACCATTATCAGTAAGATGACTTATACTAAGAAGATTGTGTTTAAGACACTACCAAAATACACTCATTTAGCGACGGATTTTTAGCGACGGAATTTTTTCGTCGGTATTAGCGACGGTTTCGTGGCCACTCAGCAACGGATTATCGACTACACGCCTTTGCCATTTTTATTTTAATTTTAGGGGGAGGAAAGGTCGCACATCCGTCGATAGAGTGTCGGTGTTATAGCGACGGATTTATCGTAGTCGCTACGTAGTCGATTATTTGGCAGAAAATGTGTAGAGAATTGGCGGGACATATCTTCGACTACGTAGCGACGGATATTTAGCCGGCACTTATTAAAAAAGGCCACTGTTGGGCGACGGTTTTTACCAGTCGCTAGTCCGTCGCTATATATACGTACCAGACTTTAAATGAAACGGCGGAGGGAACTTTTCACATTCCTCCCAAATTCACTCTCTCTCTCTCTCTCTCGTCGGTGTCGGCTTCGGTGATCGGCGTCGGTGTCGTCGTCGGCGTCGACGTCCTCTCCTCTCTCTCTCTCCCGAAGGTAACCCCCCCTCTCTCTCTCTCTTGATCTCCCTCCCTCTCTCTCTCTTGCGGTGTCGTATAGGGGCTGGGCGGCACGCTTGGGGCTGGGCCGTCCGGGGCTGGGCGGCTGGCTTGGGTTGGGGGCTGGGCGGTGGGCTTGGGGCGAGAGCGGCGGGGGCTGGGCGGCGGGCTTGGGGCTGGGGCGTCGGAGGCTGGGCGGCTGGCTTGGGTCGGGGTCTGGGTGGTGGGCTTGGGGCGGGGGCGTCAGGGTCTGGGAGGCGGACTTGGGGTTGGGGCGTCGGGGGCTGGGCGGGGGCGTCGGGGTCTGGGAGGCGGGCTTGGGGTTAGGGCGTCGGGGTCTGGGCGGTGGGCTTGGGGCGGGGGCGTCGGGGTCTGGGAGGCGGGCTTGGGGTTGGGGCGTCGGGGGCTGGGCGGCTGGCTTAGGTCGAGGTCTGGGCGGTGGCTTGGGGCGGGGGCGTCGGGGTCTGGGAGGCTGGCTTGGGGTTGGGGCGTTGGTGGCTGGGCGACTGGCTTGGGTCGGAGGCTGGGCGGTGGGCTTAGGGCGGCGGCATCGGGGGCTGGGCGGCTGGCTTGGGACGGGGGCGTCGGGGGCTGGGCGGCTGGCTTGGGTCGGGGACTGGGCGGTGGACTTGGGACGGCGGCGTCGGGGGCTGGACGGCTGGCTTGGGGCGGGTGCGTCGAGGCTATTTGCAACCGACGCACACCAATAAGTACTCTTCATATATATGCAACCGAACTACTGGGCGGCGGGCTTGGGGCGGCGGGCTTTGGTCTGGGGCGGCGGGTGACTTTGCTTCTCAAATTCATCTGAGTTTATATATTGGCTAAATAATGTGTTATCCATATTGGGTGTTCCATTAGTTTGGTGGTGTTTAGATTAGTAAATGTAAATATATATGGGATTTGGATTCATGGTGTATATGTTCACTGTCTCAAGGACAGTGCGAGTTCTATCAGTTGTGTGCTTCTGTATAGATGTATATATCTATACATCTAGCTGTGATATACATATGTGTATGTGACAATCTCAGTTAGCGACGGACTAGTTACCGGTTAGCGACGGATATTTCCAGCTCCATTAATTGCATTAATCTACGGTACGACATGGTGATCAGGACATAGTCCCTGCAGCCATTCGACTGGCGAGGCAGAAACTATGTTGCTGTAGATAAAGTTGCCTGTCCTCCGACCCTCATCCCTCGGCAATGATGATACGACAACCTATCAGTATATCTTATATAGTAGTAGATGATGTCTTAGTATTACATTAGTGAGTTCATCTTGATTCTGTTACGTACGTCCTTCAGATACTAGATACGATAAGGTTAACATATACTACACGATATGTATACAGAATATAGATGATTCACACTAATGTATGCTAGAATGAATCTTGGGTTGTGTTCTGAGCCATCCGTTCTCACACTTAAAACACATAAGAATTAGTAGTGTGAGGGCACCGGAGAGAGTGAGAGCGCCGAAGGGGGAGAGGAGAGAGAGAGTAAAATGGTACGACATGGTGAAGTAGTACTGTATTTTGGCTCCAGTTCCAGCTCCATTTGATCTACGGTACGACATGGTGATCAGGACATAGTACCTACAGCCATTCGACTGGCGAGGCAGAAACTATGTAGCCGTAGATAAAGTTGACTGTCCTCCGACCCTCATCCCTCGGCAATGATGATACGACAACCTATCACTATATCTTACATAGTAGTAGATGATGTCTTAGTATTACATTATGTGAGTTCATCTTGATTCTGTTACATTCTTCAGATACTAGATACGATAAGAACATATACTACACCATATGTACAGAACATAGATGATTCACACTAATGTATGCTTGAATGAATCTTGGGTTGTCTTCTGAGCCATCCGTTCTCACACTTAGCAAAAAATTGAATTTTTTATACTTTATCGGCTTTCGAAAATGTACTCAAATTACATGATGGTTCCTTTAGTTAGCTTGCTTATGTTACAATTATATTATTTATGACTATCGATCTTACCAGATGGCACCTATGACCCGAGGAGCGGCACGTCGTTTGAGGAAATCAGTGAATGCTGAGGTGGCTCCTCCTACAGTTAAGGAGGAAGTGGCACCGGTTGCTATTGAGACCGGGAGTTCTATTTATCCAGCACCGGTAGCTAGTGAGACCGAGAGGACTCTTTATGCAGTCCTTGCAAGGGACGACAGCTCTTCTCGCGCCAAAAATCTCGTTTTTTTCGAGGTGGTTGCGTGAACGTATCACTGAGCGTTTGCGTGAGCAGCGTGGTTCTCATTAGCTATTAGTACTTATTTGTATTGGACTATTTGTATTGGGTTGTTTTTGTATTAGACTATTTGTATTGGACTATATATTGAGTTGTTTTTGTATTAGACTATTTGTATTGTCTTCCGACCCTCATCCTTCGGCAATGATGATACGACAACCAACAAGAGAGAATACTCTGAGAGATCCAACTGAGTATGACGTATACTCTGAGAGATCACATTACAAGAATGATATCAGTAGTGGGATTGAGTGCTGGAGGAGATATTATCAGAGTATACGTCCTACTCAGATGGATCTCTCACCGTTATTAATTTTTTATGACGGCATGGTAGATGTGCTCCCTCAACAGATTCTTGCTCCGAGCCAAAACTTTGCCCTGGAGCTCAAGTAGACATGCTTGGTGTAGAGCTCGAGTGAGAGGTTTCTGACAGCATGGTGGTCTCCTTTGTCAAAGTATCCGTGCTCATCCCATATTGGTTGTGGGACGAGCACGGATACTTTGACAAAGGAGACCACCATGCTATCAGGAACCTCTCACTCGAGCTCTACACCAAGGATGTCGACTTGAGCTCTGGGATAAAGTTTGGCTCGGAGCAAGAATCTGTTGACGGAGCACATCCACAGGACGTCTACTCTGATAATATCCCCTCCAGCACTCAATCCCACTACTGAAATCATTCTTGTAAAGGTGATCTGTCAGAGTATACGTCCTACTCAGATGGATCTCTCAGATTATCCTCTCCGATTGGTTGTGTTCTGAGCCATCCGTCCCAGGGATTTGATTCTGTATTTTAGTTTCTGTATTTTGGCTCCAGCTCCATTTTTATTAATCTACGGTACGACATGGTGATCAGGACATAGTCCCTGCAGCCATTCGACTGGCGAGGCAGAAACTATGTAGCCGTAGATAAAGTTGACTATCTTCCGACCCTCATCCCTCGGCAATGATGATACGACAACCTATCACTATATCTTATATAGTAGTAGATGATGTCTTAGTATTACATTAGTGAGTTCATCTTGATTCTGTTACGTTCTTCAGATACTAGATATGATAAGAACATATACTGCACCATATGTACAGAACATAGATGATTCACACTAATGTATGCTAGAATGAATCCTGGCTTGTGTTCTGAGCCATCCGTTCTCACACTTGAAGATAAATCGAATTATAACGACGGATATTAGGTTACTCTTCAGGATAATTGATGTCTATTTTATATTAATTTGGTTTGGTCTATATGATTCTTGGATAACTGGCGTGCATTAAATTCGTATGTGCATATTTGGTCTATATGATTCTTGGATAATTGGTGTGCATTATATATTGGTTTGGTTTATGCATATTTTTGTGAACAGGGAAAGTGCTGCAATTTTTTTTTCAAAAAAGTTCTCAGTTACCGACGGACTAGTGACCGGTTAGCGACGGATATTTTTAGCTCCATTTGCATTAGTCTATAGTACGACATGGTGATCAGGACATAGTCCCTGCAGCCATTCGACTGGCGAGGCAGAAACTATGTAGCCGTAGATAAAGTTGCCTGTCCTTCGACCCTCATCCCTCGACAATGATGATACGACAACCTATCACTATATTTTATATAGTAGTAGATGATGTCTTAGTATTACATTAGTGAGTTCATCTTGATTCTGTTACGTTCTTCAGATACTAGATACGATAAGAACATATACTACACCATATGTACAGAACATAGATGATTCACACTAATGTATGCTAGAATGAATCTTGGCTTGTGTTCTGAGCCATCCGTTCTGATCAAGCATCTTCCTTCTCCGCTCCTCCACCATGGCTCTGAACCAATCTGCTCCTCCCTACTTCCCTTCTTTTTATTTGACTCTCTCAGCCACATATGACATCCAGCTCAAGTGTAGAGTCGGGGGAGAAGAAGTGGGCAGAAAGAGGAGGGGGAAGCAGCACAGCCGGCGGTATGACCCGGAGGAAGTACATAGGTTTTCTTCAATAGCCGTAGGAGAACTATAAGGATATATCTTTTCATAACATGTCATCTTGTCAAAGACCCTTCATGTGAATATCATGTTACCGTGGTGTCGGAAGACTAACATGTCATAAGTTTTCTAAGCCGTGTGTTTTGACATAATCTTCCCAACTCTTTCCTCCTATGTAGTAATCTTGCATTATTACATAGCAGGAAAGAGTTTGGAGGATTATGTCAAAACACACGGCTTAGAAAATTATGACATGTTAGTCTTCCGACACCGCGGTAACATTATTGTCACATTAAGGGTCTTTGACAAGGTGATATGTTGTGAAAAGATATATCCTTATAGTTCTCCTACGGCTGTAGAAGAAAACCTATGTACTTCCTCCGGGTCATACCGCCGGCTGTGCTGCTTCTCCCTCCTCTTTCTGTCCACTTATTCTCCCCCGACTCTACACTTGAGCTGGATGTCATATGTGGCTGAGAGAGTCAAATAAAAAGAAGGGAAGTAGGGAGGAGCAGATTGGTTCAGAGCCATGGTGGAGGAGAGGAGAAGGAAGATGCTTGATCAGAACGGATGGCTCAGAACACAAGCCAAGATTCATTCTAGCATACATTAGTGTGAATCATCTATGTTCTTATCGTATATAGTATCTGAAGGACATAACAGAATCAAGATGAACTCACTAATGTATGCTAGAATGAATCTTGGGTTGTGTTCTGAGCCATTCGTTCCGATACTTGGCAATTAAGTCATTTGACTGGTGATGCAGAAACTATAAGGCTACTTGCATGTTCTTCCAACTTTAAATTACAAGATTACTACATTAGGTTACATAAATTACAAGATTACTACTTGCATGTTCTTCCAACTTTAAATTACAAGATTACTACTTTAAATTACAAGATTACTACTTGGTAATCAAGATGAAATTGACGCTAGGATGCGTTGACATGCTCTACGAAAGCGTCCAGAATCTTGACACTAAGTATCTGGAGACCGAAGCTTGCAAAAAGATGCTGCTCGACCCTAGAAGTGAAGCAGAAAGGCTACGTGAGGGTTTAAAACTCAATGTCGATGATTTAAAACCTCGGCGAATTTACGGGTGCCCCACATTTGAGTGCTACACCAAGACTCACCGTGATGAGGTTAGTGATTTATTTAACCTAAGACATGGGATCATAGAATCGAAGACAGTTGAGACCAAGACTGTAAACATTATGTGAGTTCATCTTGATTCTGTTACATCCTTCAGATACTAGATACGATAAGAACATATACTACACTATATGTACAGAACGTAGATGATTCACACTAATGTATGCTAGAATGAATTTTGGGTTGTGTTCTGAGCCATTCGTTCCCATACTTGGCAATTAAGCATGTGAAATAGAACTGATTATGTTTAGTTTGTCTTACGATACAGATTTTCACATCCAAATTGAAATGGATCGTTACTTCGTTGTTCGTACATGGATGTACTAGCGGATCAACCTCCTGGACCGTAGGTACTTATAAGTATTGACCGTATTAGATTAGTATCGATCTATCATTTTGGTATGGGCCGTATCGGTTGGTATTGGTCTTAGCGAATTGGTATCGTCCTATCCGATATGTATCGGCCGTATAGCTAGGATTCATATTAGCCTTATGGATTTGGTATCGGTCATATCCGATAGGTATCAGCCGTGTTGGATTATTATATACTATTTCGGATTAGTATCGTGGAAGGTTTAGTAACAACTGTACTTGGATTTCTCTCTTCTAGAGCTAGATTACCATTGCAAGAGAGTCACGAGAGCATAGATGGCCAGTTACAGAACATACATACTTCCTTTTCAATCTCGCTTTTCCTGATGGAAAAGGAAGTATGTATGTTACTGTAACTGGCCAATCACGATCTGGTGATTCTCTTGCAATGGTATTCTAGCTCGAGAAGAGAGAAATCCAAGTACAGTTGTTACTAAACCTTCCACGATACTAATCCGAAATAGTCTATACTAGTCCAATACGGCCGATACCTATCGGATATGACCGATACCAAATCGATAAGACCAATATGAATCCTAGCTATTCGGCCGATACATGTACATATCGGATATAGGACGATACCAATTTGTTAAGGCCAATACCAATATGGTACGTCCTATACCAAACCGATAGACCGATACTAATCTGATACACTAGATACTAAGTATATCTGGCCTGTACCAGCGGATCCACAAATTACTATACGATAGGCCCAACGACTCCAGTTACATCCGGTTATTGGTGAGTACATGATTACATAGTAATTCTGATAGTCTTGTGATACAGATTTTTACTCTCTCATGCTACCAACGTCACAACTTTTCCAGTACTGCTCCCTCTAATGATGATGAACGCAAAAAACCAACGTCACAACTTTTATAACTTGAGTAAATTTCTTTACCCTATATGAAAATTTCTGTTGTCAGAAAGATGGCTCCTAGGACTCGTCGAGGTGGTGCTGCTAGTCGAGGAAGGGGTCGAGGCAAGAAACCCTTGGAGGTCGACACGGAGGAAGTCTCCGTCGTCAAACAAGAGCCGGTGACTGTTAAGGAGAAGGTGTTACCAAAGGTCGAGGTCAAGGAAGAACCGATGACCATCAGGGAAGAGATTGCTCCCAAGCTTGAAGCTAAGGAGGAGCCACCGTCAGAGAGTAGTAGCATCGGGACCGACCCTCCTGTCCCTACAGAAGACCTCAACCAGATTGAGCCTTCGTATGCAAAGTGGCTGATAGAATGGTACATGCCTCAACGCAACTATCATCCCTGGCTGTGAGGATTCATCGTCTGACTTGTGGTCTTTGTTGAGGCCAAAGTCGATTTTCCTATGTGTTTTGGAATATTTGCAAAATTTTTGGAATATTTGTGCTATGATCGGTCGCCAGCGATGGATATTAGGTTACTGTAACTGGCCAACTCTTTCCTATGTGTTTTGGAATATTTGTGAAAATTTTGGAATATTTGTGCAATGATCGGATTATAACGATGGATATTAGGTTACTCTTCCGGATAATTGATGTCTATTTTATATTAATTTGGTTTGGTCTATATGATTCTTGGATAATTGGTGTGCATTAAATTCGTATGTGCATATTTGGTCTATGTGATTCTTGGATAATTGGTGTGCATAATATATTTGGTCTATGTGATTGTTGGATAATTGGTGTGCATTATATATTGGTTTGGTTTATGCAAATTTTTTACGAACAGGGAAAGCGCTGTAATTTTTTTTTTAAAATATTCTCAGTTAGCGACGAACTTGTGACCGTTTTGCGACGGTCACCACCAGTTTCCGACTACTTTTCGACGGTTATTCCGTCGCTAACTAGATATTTGAAAATATTCCCAGGTAGCGATGGATGGTCGACGAATTTTCCGTCGGCATGGTATATTGTTCGACGGAATAGCGACGACCTATCCGTCGCCCTTGTTCTGGAAATAACAAGAATTTCCAGAACAAGATCCACGGTTTAGCCGTCGCTATTCCGTCGATATATATCGACGGAATAGCGACTACTCTTCCGTCCCCATGGTGCTGGAAATGCCAAGCATTTCCAGAACCTGATCGACGGATAGTCCGTCAGAACGCCGTCGCAAATCCGTCATTAGTTACAGACGAATATCGACGGATTAGCGACGGAACGATACAATCTGATACGCTATTACGACGGGTTACCGACGGAATGTTACGTCGCTATTGTCTACACAGTTCAGTACTTAATAGTTGAAATGGACGACAGTCCGTCAAAAATACGTCGCTAATGCTTCGTATTGTGATGTCGACAATCCGTCGCTATTCCATCATGTGACGACAACTTAGCGACGGAACGTTATTAGCGACGAGCTGATTGCCGACGGATTTTTTTGGCCAAAATTCGTCGGTTATCGGTCGCTAATAGTAATTACCGTCGGTTTAGCGACGGATGTGGCCGTCGCTAAAACGATAAATTTTGGTAGTGAGATTTGTAAAAAGACACACATTCTTAATACAAGGATAAAGAGAGGAACCGATATTACCATTTCCTATAATGTGACCTTTAAGATTGTTACCAAAGGAGACGTGTCCTTCCTTCTTCATCGATAGCGTTGTAAATAATGAAGCATCCCCGGTCATGTGCTGTGAACAACCGCTATCGAGAATCCACTAGCATGAGAAGGACTCTTCACCTACAACATAAGTTGAAGATGAACATTTTGGTACCCATAATCGTATGGGTCCTTGAGTATTAGTCTTAGGAACCCACTTTAAAACTTTCTTATCAACTAGTTTCCTTGTATGACAATAATTGGTCGTATGTCCAAGCAAGCCACAGTAGTTACAAATCATATAGGATTTAGAAGAAGACGTGTGAGTATCATGCATATGTGAATCTCTAGTGCGAGGAGTTCTATCATTAGTATTATGATGATGATAATAAAAAGCATGATGCAAAGTGTTTTTCTTAACAAATGGTCCTTTCCTTGTGTTAGAAAAGGACTTGTGTGTAGTATTCATGTAAGAAGTATGCCTAGCATTGTGATGAGTATGGAGGTATCTTGGAGTATGCATGTGAGTAGTGTTCTTATTACCTAGTTTCTTACTCTGTATAAGAAGATCATTATACTTAATAGAAGTATCATATTCTCTCCTATTAGCATCTTGAACTTTATGTATAGCAAATTCATAAGTCCTTCTCATGGATTGAATCTCATCATCCATTTTCTTGATGGTGACAAGGGATTCTTGAAGCTTGAGTCGCAAAGACTCTATTTCATCCATGTCAGAAGCAGGAGATTTCCCCTTTACATCAATAATGATGCTTGAGAGTCTCTCGACTTCAAGTTGAAGAGCATCAACCTTTTTTAGAGATTTCTTGTATTTATTCCTAACACCTTTGTTCTCTTCATGTAGTTCAAGGATAGCTTTCTCCAAGTCATCATAAGTAAGAGTATTTAAGAAGAGATCATCAAGTACCTCATCGGTAGCCATGAGACAAATGTTGGCATTGTGTTTGCACTCTTTGTCGTTGTTGGAGTCGCTTGCGTCACTCTCACACCAAATGCTTGTGTTGGCAAATTTTTGGAAGGACGAGCTTCCTTTGCTAGGCTTCTCGTACTTGCTTGAGTCTTTTCTTATCATAGGACAGTCCCTCTTGATGTGTCCGGTTCTTCTGTATTGATAGCACGTCGGATCTTCCTCATTGTCCCGTCTGAAGCGATTGGCTTTGTTGAATATGAGGAACTTTCAGAAGTGCTTAGCTGTGAGAGCTATTTCTTCATCATCGTCCGACTCGTTGTCGTCGGAGCTATCCTTGGAGTAGGACTTTGTAACTTTGAGAGCAAGAGACTTCTCCTTCTCTTTGGCCTTCTCCTTCTCCTTCTCCTTCTCCTTCTCTTGTATGGAAGATTCCTCTTGATCTTTCATATCGAGTTCATGAGTCATAAGCTTTCCCATGAGGGTCTCAAGGTTCATGACTGTCAGGTCGTTCCCCTCAGTGATTGCGGTAGCTTTAGGACTCCATCCTTTTGTCAATCCTCTAAGGATTTTTCTGATCTTTTCATGAGCCGGATATTCCTTACCAAGAGAAGAAAGAGGATCAATAATATCATCAAAACGAGTAAACATGCAAGTAATAGACTCATCATGTTTCATCTTAAAGGACTCACATTCTTGCGCGAGTCTACTAATCTTGGATTCTTTTACTTGTGATGTACCCTCGTGTGTGACTTCAAGTAACTTCCAAATCTCATTGGAAGTCTTGCATGTAGAGATTCTATTGAATTAACTACTATCGAGAGCACAATAAAAAGCGTTCATAACCTTGGCATCTCGACTAGCAAGCTTCTTGGTGTTTTCAGTAAGTGTGTCCCTAAGGGTGTCAGATGCAACATCCTCAATAACTCTGGAAGGAGAAGGGAGACCATTTATCACACAGTCCCATAAATTGAAATCTATGAACTTCAGATAAATGCTCATCCTAATCTTCCAGTACTTATAGTTGGTTCCATCAAATAGGGGAGGTCTATTTGTGGAGTGTCCTTCATTGTGGAAGGTGTTGATAATAGGGTTAGTGGTCATGAATCACTCAAAGGATGCAAATCCAAATCAAGAGAACAAATCTCTGATACCAATTGTAGAACCCTAGGGGGGTAAATAGGGAAATAAAAAATAACTTAAGCACAAGAAGCAATATACGTCAAATAAAAAGATAGAGTAAGAAGATCAAACACAAGATGTATCCTGGTATCCTCGCTTGAGGCAATCCAGTCCCGGAACTCTCTCTGGCTTAAATCCACTATTTAATAAAATAGTACACACGAGTTTGGATCCGAAGAACTCGCCAACTTCAACACGAGTTTGGATCCGAAGAACTCGCCAACTTCTACACACGAGTTTTCTTACGAAGGCTCGCCAACTTCAAAGAAATGAGAAGATAACTTGTTGATCTTTTAACACTTGAAGATCGAAAATTACAACTCTTAAATACTCTAGCACTTTGGGAGAGGATGACAATTAAAAGCTTGGTAGAGTATTAATGGTGGAGCTCTTGGATGTTTGAAAAATTTATGGCAATAGTTGGTAAAAGCTTCAAGAGAGAGAAGGCTTTCATTTATAGAGAAACCAAGAGTAGGTAGCCTTTAATGTTCCTGGATACAGCCTGACCGGCATACCGTCGGTATGGACCGGCATACCGTTGGTATACCGGTCGAACAGTAACGGTCATATTAATATTCGTTGGGAGCATTTAATGCTGCCATTAATGCTAGTCTTTGCCATTCAAAAATCAAATTTCGTAAGCCGGTATACCGTCGGTATACCGATGTGTGTCACAGAACGTTTTTGTAATAAACAAAACGGTATACCGTCGGTATGCCGGAGCATACCGTTGGTATGCCGAAGTTTGTCACAGAATGTTCTATGGCTCACAAAACGGCATACCGTCGGTATGCCGGAGTATACCGTCGGTATTCCGATGATTATCACAGAACGTTTTTGAGGCAAACAAAACGATATACCGTCGGTATGCCAGAGCATACCGTCGGTATGCCGATGTTTGTCACAGAACATTTTGTGGTCCACAAAACGGTATACTGTCGGTATGCCGGAGCATACCGTCTGTATGCCGACATTTCTCACAGAAAGTTTTGTGGTTAATAAAATGGTATACCGCCGGTATGCCAGAGCATACCGCCGGTATGCCGTTCTATAAGATATTGATTTTTGACTTTAAGAAATAGAAAGCTTTTAGTTTGTCATCCAACCTTAAGTGTTTACAGAAAGACCTAGACCTTATACAGACTCAAAATCGTGCAGTGTAGGAAGCCGTCTATGCAAGGAACGTCGGTCTTTGCTTCAGTCTTCAAGGCTATGGATGGTAAACTTGAATGAAAAGACTTTATGTAGTAGAGCTTCTGAAATGATATCAATCTGAAAACAGAGAAAACTAAACTACGAAGATGCTATTAATATTATCAAAATAAAATGTGCCAACATTCTTTTGCTCGGTTCTCTCGTAGGACTTTCTGGTTTGGAGGAACGATTTTTGTACTTCGTTCCCAACAGAGTGGTATCATAGCCAGGTTCTAGAAATGTGTCAGAAGTTAACAATCAAATCAAAAAGTAGAGATGGATGTGAAGCCGATGCGCATGGTAAACCTGAACGGTACCAACTATCATTATTGGCAGAGCAAGATGAAGGATTTATTGTTCATCAAGAAGCTGCATCTTCTAGTCTTTGTGTCCGAGAAGCCCAGTGACAAATCCAATAAGGATTGGAACTTCGAGCATATATATGTGTGTAGGTACATGCGGTAGTTCATTGACGAGAACCTGTACAACAACAATGCCAATATTGAGCATACGAAGATATTATGGAAGAAGCTGGAATCTTTGTACACGAAAAAGACTGGGGTAAACAAACTGTTCATGATCCGGATGATGATGGGTTTCTGGTAAAAAGATGGTGCGTCCATTACAGATCACTTGAGTGAGTTCCAGGGCGTGGTGGACTAGCTATCCTCGACGAGAGTCAAGCTCGATGATGAGGTTCAGGGACTTTGGTTGCTATGTATATTATGAGACTCGTGGGAGACCGTACGAGTATCTATGATCGCTTCTGCTCTAGAAGGTGTAGTCAGTCTGGAGTTTGCCAAAAGCGGGGTGCTGAACGAAGAGATGCGAAGACCTTCTCAGGGTACTTCATCCACATCCTACTTGGAGGTGCTAGTTTCAGAGAGCCATAGAAGGGAGAAAAGCAGGGGCCCAGGTACTGGTGGCAGAGACAAGAGAAGGGGCAAGTCCAAGGGTCGTACGAGGACTCAGAGTGTTACCATTGGGGCAAGAAGGGCCACATTAAGCAGAACTGTTTCGCTTAAAAGAGAGAGAAGAAGGGGGACCAAGGAAAGAGAAGTGAGAATACTACAACGATGACCTCGCCACATGGAGGCGATGTGATCATCGTAGGTGATAAAGTTGTCATGAACCTCGTCTGCGATGATAATTCTTGGCTGGTGGACTCAGGTGCTTCAGCGCATATATCTCACAACAGGGCACTATTTGCCACTTACACAACAGGCGACTGTGGAGTGTTAAAGAAGGGCAACAGAGATATGTCGAAAGCAGTTGCCATTGGAGATGTGTATTTGAGGACAAAGACATGTGCAATTCTTGTTCTCAAAGATGTCCATCATGTCCCTGATATCCATTTCAACCTGGTGTCGGTTGGAAGATTGGATGATGAGGGTTTCTTCAATCTCTTCGGAAACAATCAATGGAAGCTTTCCAGAGGTTCGATGGAGATTGCCAGAGGAAGCAAGAAGTCCAGACTCTACTATATGGGGGAGCATATTGGGGGCACAAGATGTGAACGCAATCAGTGATGCATCTATCGAATTATGGCACAGACGACTCGGCCATATCGGCGAGAAGGAGATAAGCTACTTGCTGAATATGAAGGTGATTCCAGGGTTAGTCTAAAAAATTGGATAGATGTATGTACTGTTTGGCGGGAAAGCAAAATAGGGTGTCTTTTTAAAGTCACCCATGTTCGAGGAAGCCGGTGTTGCTCGAGTTGATTCACTCGGATGTATGCGGTCCTATGAAGGTAAAATTCATTGGTGGTGTTCTTATTTTATAACGTTTATTGATGATTGTTCTAGAAAAGTTTGGTCTATGCCTTAAAGACCAAGGATTAGGTGTTGCCTACTTTCAAAGAGTTTCAGGCTTCTGTTGAAAGAGAGACGGGAAAGAAGCTGCTACATGTTCGGTCCGACAATGGTGGCGAGTACATTGGTCCTTTTGATGCTTATTGCAAAGAGCAAGGGATACAACACTAGAAGACTCCACCAAAGACACTGTAGCTCAACAGTGTAGCAGAGCGCATGAACAGGACACTGATGGAGAGGGTACATAGTTTGCTGTCAGAAGCAAACTTGTCGGACAGTTATTGGGGTGAGACACTTTACACAGCTTCTTATGTTATTAATTTATCTCCTAGTGCTCCTTTGCAGAGTGATGTGCCTGATAAAGTATGGTACGACAAAGAGCCATCATACAATCACCTGTGAGTGTTTGGTTGTAAGGCCTTCGTGCATGTACCGAAGGACGAGAGATCCAAATTTATGCCGAAGACGAGGAGGTGCATCTTTGTCGGCTACGGTCGGGAAGAGTTTGGATATAGGCTCTACGATCTCGTGGAAAGAAAGCTCTAAAAAAGCATGGACGTGGTATTCGTCGAGGATCAGACCATAACCAACACTCAGGATTTCGAGATGCCTTCTGAGGCTGAGGAATTGCCTAAGTTAGAGTCATTTCGCTTTGAGTAGTTTCCATAGGACATCACAGAGGATCCAGTTATAGGGGAGTTAGTACATGGAGTTGCTCCCAACCTTGATCATCAGATGCTAATGGTGGTCAAAGTAACCCTCAGGAGGATGAGCATGCCTGAAAGGTAGTTCCTAAAGGGGAGGATGCAGTTGATATACAACCAGGACCGGTGGTTCCATTGAGGAGGAGAGACAGAGAGCGTCGACCATCCACGAGATACTCACCGGTGAGTATGTACTGCTGGCTGAGGAGGAGATGTCACGACCCGTACCCAGTGTAGGGGCACGAAAAGTGGGTACGTCCAGCCTACGTGCAGTGTCGACGATAGAATGCTATCCTCGGTCACATACATCTAACATGATATGATATAACTGCACAAATATACTCTCCAAACGGAGGACAATGCAGAAGGTATAACTCAATCACAAGCTAAGGTAGAATGGTATGATCAGATTGATAAGATAAGATAGATATCACCAAATCAAATACAAACAGAAGAGAAGAAGTCTAAGTGTTTAAGACATAACATCTCAACAACAACATCCAGAATATATACATCTCAAAGTTAAAGTAAAGACAAGACAATAAAGAAAGATAACTAGTCTACCTAACTAGCCTAGACTACTGGGGTAATATCCTCGGCAAGGACTGGGTTCTCTAGAGAGTCCAGCTTGCAAGTTTCATCTAGGGCTGCTCCATAATACGTAGGACAGAACTCCTCGGTGTCATCTGTAATATTTTCAATAGGTCCAGTCAGGATAAGAACGAGCACAAAATTTCAACAGTTCATATCATGACAGGAATATGAAGCATGCAATAGAGTAAGATACATGAATCGCTGAAAAAAATGTACATAAAAAAGATAGAGAGATAACTGTACTGGAAATATCTACTAGAAGTAAAGAACTACAAGTGACTAGTGATTTAAAGTACAAGATAGGCATGTGAACAACTAAATTTATACATGATTACACTACTGAGTTTATACATGATTACACTACTTGGAATTGTTCACATGACTATTTCTACTCCCCCGTATCCCAATCAATACACAAGGATCTAGATAGGTTATGTTATTGTACATGATTCACATGGGGACTCATAAATGAGTGCATATGAAGTTATATATAGGACTCTGTGAACATGAGAGTACATGAATCACAAGACTATACATGAATAGTGAAAGCACATGAGTACATAATAAAAGTGAAATGCACATGACATGATGTACTCGATGCTTCCGAGCGGGATAACATCTCATGAAAAGATCCATATAGTACCAATCCGTGTTACCAACGTGACAACATCAAGTAAAGTAATCTAGAGTAAGAATATAGGTCCTAGCAAGTATAAAATGACCAGAGAATGTACTCCCCTGATATCCTGAGTGTATGATGAGTATAGATGTCTAAATAGAGTAGATGAGTCCTATTTAGAGCAACACATGTCACAACATGTCCAGAAAAGTAATACTGAAGATTACAATGCATTCTACATAATTTCTAGGTCATTCTAGACAAAAGTCAACTCTTGGTCAACTCTAGTCAACAATCCTAGTCAAACTAGGTCAACCAAGCTATTCTAGGGCTAAACCTAGTCTAAAATGTCATTCTATGCCTAATCAACACTACAAGAATAAAGGCTTTTCTTGACAAAAAAACGATCAAGAAATGGGTATCTTGACGTTTGTAGATCCATCAATTAGGCCGGAGTCAAGAAAATATCCCATTTTTCTTGACGGTCGCTGGTATGGCTTTTCTTGACGATTTTTAGCCATCATATTAAGTAATTTTTCTTCACTACTTTTAGCCGTCAATATAGTAGTTTTTAGAAATCATCAACATAGACAAAAACATTTTTTGACTCCGGCCTAGATGACGTCCTTTAGCCGTCAATAAAAGCATTTTATTTTGACGGACAAAATCTGTCATGAAAAGTACTATTTTACGGCTATATTGTGCAGCATAATATGAATTAAAGTTGACGTTTGACAACCGTCAAGAGAAGCTATCCAAAGTACCGTCAAGAGAAGCATGCCAAAATTCTGTCAAGAATTATATAATATTAATCAACCACACATTATATCAATCCAGATGCTACACACATTAAATTACTATAAAACCCAAATTTCATATTAACAAATTGTATTGCTCATATGACAAAAAACTTCCAATACACATCCATAAAGTATTCTTCACTTGTCCAACCACAACATAATCCAACCATAAAGTACACATCCCACATCTGTTGTTTCTATACCACTTAAATATCCAAACCACAAACATCCATCACTTGTCACCATAAAATATTATCCACCAACACTATAAAATGAAACAAAAAAAAGTAGCAAACCATGTCGAAGCACATCCCTCCATATCCACACCATTCCTCTATTCACAGCATGCAGCACCTTCATTCTTCAGCTAGTTCCTGAGAGAAGAAGAACACAAAGTATCAACTCACTATTACAGAATTATCAATACACTTTGACTAAATGTAAAATATGTTTGTGACCATTAGCAAGAAACATACAAGCAGTTCTAACCTAACAACAAAAACTTAAACTTTTGTTTGTGACCCTCTAGGAATTCATTCAACTATATGTAAGACAATTGTTGGACGAGACAAGAAGACCGTAAAATTTGCTAGTAATGTTATCTAAATAGCAACAATGAAAAAGAATACAATCAATACTATCATCCGAAATCATGATGATCCAAACTTTCTCCCATTAGAATTGAGGTTAAGACAATTTTTTTGAAATAAAATTTCACATTAAGAAGCCTGAGATACAAAGTTATTTACAATCTACCATAAGCACATGCCATTGAAAGTTCTCAAATATGTCTGTTGGGAAACCAAATAGGTTTCTTCTTGAAACAAACTTAGGCTACAACTAAAAAGATGAAATTAAGAGTAATAAAAGATCAGATCTTAGAATTCAGCTTATATGGTCCTTGCAACAATAGAACATCTAGTACTTATTTGCATATTTTTGGGACATGTATGAAATCTAAATTTTAGTATTAGCGCTATGAGTCATAGAAAATAGTTACTTTAAGAAAAATGTACACAAGAACCAGAAGTACAATAAAAAGGTATCATAAACCATCAAAATCTCTCAACACAAGCTCCTTCCTCATATTCCTTACGCATTCTATCCTTTGACATCCACGATTTATCCATTTTGGGTTGGATTAGAATAGAAGTGCCTACACAGGTTAATATACCATGTTAGCCATGATTTAGACATGTAACTCTACTTAGAAAGATACAAAGTACAAAATAGAGGATACAAATAAGGTATCAGAGGACAATATGAAAGTTTTGGAGTAAAATAGAGGTTACAAATGCAATATATATTATTGTAACAGTCTGTATACCTGAGCTTCAACTTTTGATGACCTTAGTTCGCTCCTTAAGTGTAGGAACGAAATCGTAAAGCAGAATACTCTAGAGGGGGGTAAATGGAGTAGGTAGCGGAATATTGCTAACTAAAACTTGTTAGCAGTTAGATCACAGAAAT
The DNA here is from genome assembly GCA_029216955.1 of Iris pallida. Lineage (NCBI taxonomy): Eukaryota > Viridiplantae > Streptophyta > Magnoliopsida > Asparagales > Iridaceae > Iris > Iris pallida. The sequence goes on from JANAVB010003398.1 coordinate 32,396,680, forward strand.
AATAATAATCATAAAGTAAATAACTGTAATGAAAAGAGTAATCAAAAGGCAAACACTAACACAGAGATTTATACTGGTTTCCCTCTTGTGAGGACTAGTCCAGTCGGAAAAACTCTAGCTTCTAGTTGAATCCACTATTGGAAAATCTCGCAAGTTTTCATAGAAGTCATTGCAACTTCTACAGACGCGAGCTTTGATACGAAGAACTCGACCAACTTCAATTTTAAAGAGATTTTCTTCAATCAAGCCTATGATTATAATTTCTCTGAAATCTTCTAGACTGTACCGTACCAAAAAATTGACTAGAGAATTGTAACTGGCTTGGGCTTTAAAAATGGAAGCTTTTGAAAACTCTTTGGAAGAAACGTAAGCTCTAGAAGAGAGAAGATGAAAGTGAATTGGTGTGTTGAAATGATCAAAATTCCTCTCTATTTATAGTTTTTCCAAAGATAGAACTCTGACAGAATTCGGGCAGAATTCGGACATAACCCTTTGCAACCAACCGCAATTGAAGGGAGACCAAGTTCAAAATCAAACGTTCACATAACGTTCACCTTGGCCGAACTCTGGCCGAGTTCTGTCAGGGTTTGGTCATGGTTATTTTATGAAAATTGTTTTTGGCTTTTTGAAAATCTTTCAGAAGCTTTTTGTAAAAATAGATATTTTTTAAAAACATAGGTCATTTTAAAAAAATAGGTCAGTTTTGAAAAACGATTTCGGATAGCCTATTTGCCAGTACGACTTGGTGTACAAAGTATTCCTAGACTCAATAAAAATGAAAATTAAATTGCGTAAGGAAATACAATCTTGAGTGACAAACAGATCTTCCGTCTTGAACTGAGTAGATATCCAATCTTGATCAGTGTCCAAAATGTCTTAGTAAACATCTGAATTGATTCATATATCGAGACAGAGTTTGATCAATTATTAAAATCAGGTTTGACCATGACCAATGGGCCAACAATCTTCCCCATTTTGATAATTGACAAACCTTGACCGATATAACATCTTTGAACCTGATCAATTCAAAAGTGTACCGAATGTACCGAGATATAAAAAAAATTGTTCATAAACTGTACATAACCTGTATTCATGAAGATGTTAGATCTTTATTTCTCTTCCATTGTCACTTAGCAAAATAATTGCAAAAGAGAAAGCTCCCTCACAATAAATATATAAGTAACAATCAGTGAAAAAACACAAAAAAATGAATAAAGATATTCAACATAGGCATGGTATAAACAACACAGACAAAAATAAGATAAACAAAATATTTATCACAAGCAGTTTATATGGAAGCATAAAAAAGATAATGCTATAATAAAGCTGAACCAAATAAAGTGCTAAACTGAATAATAAACTAAACTGAGTAATATGCTAAACTGAGGCATAAAAACATGTCCATCAAAAGTCACAAATCATATCCAAATAAAAAGAGTACTGATACTACCTTGGAATGTCGGAGAATTTCCAAGTAAACATAAGACAAAAACATCAGTCTCAAAAGTGTAACAACTCAAAAATCATCCTCATCCTCATCGTCATCTGCTGCAGTGCCAGCATGTCCAGATGGACCAGCTCCAGAAGTGCCAGCCCCAGAGGTGTGTGGAGTAGCACCAAAAGTACGATACCAATCGTAAGCGTTCCCTGGCTAGAACAGAGAGTGGACCGCCTCGTCATCAATGCGGTAGCCAGATACAAAGGGTCTCTAGGAATAAAGCTAGCAGAGTGACCCGTCTGTGCAAATCGAAGATCGGCAAAGGAATTGGCAATAGCCTGGAACCGATTCACGTCACGAAACTCATGTTCCCTGGAAGTGTAACCAAAGAATGTCTGCAGATCTGATAGGTGCTGGTGAATACCCTCAAAGGTCATAGGGTACGACTGAGGAGGACCAGGTACAGTAGGAGTAGGCTCAGTAGGAGCAGGTATAGGAGGTGGAGGAGCAATGGCAATGCTACAATGAGAAAGCTTGAGGAACTTGGGCTCAGGGTCCAGAGCACAAGTGGATAAGTCAATATCAAATGGCTAAAAGATGCGTGGGATAATTATCGCATAAGAGAGGTTGCGGTCTCTTCCATGACATCTATCCATCATCTGAATGATAGTCTTAGGGGCAGAAAAAAGAATCCCCTTAAGAATGTGATATAAAGCAGAAAGTTCGAGTACAGTAACATCATCTTTAGAAGTGGATTTGGGAAGCAGAGTGGAAGAGATGATGCGATGTAACTCGTAGTTAAACAAGTTCAAGTTATTGGCCTTAAACTTTCCAGGGAGCACGTGCGGGCGCACAAAGCTCATTCTTGAAACTAACAAGAGTCGTGCCCTCGGAAAAATCAAAGTCAGTGATGTCATCGAACGGGGCACCTTCGTTTGGAAGACCAAGGATTTCTGCTAGCGATTCATCATTGAACTCGATATCTATCCCGCCAATACGAGTTCTCTCGATAAAAGTGTCTAACACGAAGTTACAATAAAACAGTCTAATGGCATTAGTGATGATAGAAAATTATAAAGTAGCAAAATAATGTAACCCTAATGCCTCAAAGTAGGGACAGTAGTCAGGAAATACAGTCCACTTAATCGGAGATCCAGTACATATCGTACGCATAATAAAATCTGCATACCAAAGTAATGCTAGGTCGGGAGTTTTGAAATAAAACTCGTCCGATGCACCGTCATCCGATTGGACCGGAGAAAAGAGGGAATCCGTGTTCGGATCAGAAGATGATGCCTCTTCACTGGCATGGCCTCTTGAATGGATTGAATCCCTTAGGCATTCTATTCCAAAAACTAGAAACCCTAAAAATTTGAAAGCGGAGAAGAGAAGGAATTATACCTTCTGAGAATCAAGTATGCAGTAGAGGACGCGATTCTCCGCACGAATCCAAATTTTGGATGAAGATCTCCACGTAGAATGGAAGAAGGAGGTAAAAAAAACTAGGATTTCAGGCGACTGCTGCTGCTGTTAGATGAGGTTTGGAAGATATGAAGAAGATGGGGGCCTCGGGTTCTGACTGAATTATATATACACCTAGACGAACTCTGGCCGAATTCGGACCGAACTCGGGTCGAATTCGCCAAGGATTCTCCTGGCTATAAACAAAATTTTGTGGGCCACATCTTTTTCATAAATTTATTTCGAATATTTAATTCAAAGTTTAGTAATTTCAAATTTCAAATAATATAATTAATATTATTTTATAAACTAATATTCTTTACTCAATATCTATTTCAGATTAGCTGTAGGAGTATTGTCCCAGCTAACGGAGGTTCACCGGGGAACTCTTAAATACCGATTCGCTTTGACCGTAGTCGTGGTGACAGACAGACTTTTTTTAGGCTTGTCTCGAAAATAGTTTATTGAGTATTGAATAAATTAATAAATATAACAAAATTAATTAATATTATTGACATCTAAAATTCCTAACTCTCGACGTAAATAATTGAAACGATCTTCCACTAGAGGTTTTATGGGTATGTCAGCCAATTGATTCTGTGTGTCTATGTATACAAGGTCTATATCTCCATTTTGTTGATGATATTTAAAAAAGTGATGTCGAATCTCGATATGCTTAGTACGAGAGTGACATACTGGATTCTTAGTCAAATTAATAGAACTAGTGTTATCACAGAAAATGGGTATGTGTGTAAAATATAATCCATAGTCTTCTAAAGTTTGCTTCATCCATAAAATTTGTGCACAACAAAGTCCTGCGGCGTAATACTCAGCCTTGATTGTTGATAATGCGACAGAATTTTACTTTTTTCTAAACTAAGAGACTAGAGCTTTTCCTAGAAAATGACATGTACCGCTGGTACTTTTTCTATCTACTTTGCATCCGATAAAATCAGCATCAAAATAACCGGTTAGGTCAAATGACGTGGTTTTGGGATACCATAAGCCAACAGAAGAAGTGCCTTTAAGGTATCAGAAGATTCGCTTAACTGCGCACAGATGTGATTCCTTAGGATTGGCTTGAAAATGTGCACATAAGCAAACGCTAAATATAATGTCTGGTCGACTAGCAGTTAAATACAGTAAACTATCGATCATACCTCGATACTTACGTATGTCGACGGGTTTGCCTTGTTCATCAATATCAAAATTAGTTGAAGTCGCCATTGGAGTGCTAAGTGGTTTGACGGCTTCCAGGTCGAACTTCTTTAATAGATCCTTTGTATATTTTGCTTGATTTATGAACGTCCCATTATTGGTTTGTTTGATTTGCAGTCCGAGAAAGAATTTCAACTCTCCCATCATGCTCATCTCAAACTCATTCTGCATACACTTTGAAAATTCTTGACAAAGAGATTCATCAGTAGATCCCAAAATAATATCATCTACATAGACTTGAATCAAAAGAATATTATTATTTAAAGACTTTATAAATAATATAGTGTCAACCTTTCCCTTTGAAAAACCGTTGTCAAGTAGAAAAAAGCTTAGACGATCGTACCAAGCTCGAGGGGCTTGTTTCAAACCGTATAAGGCTTTCTTCAACTTGAAAATATAATCAGGATTTTTGAAATCAGTAAAACCTGAAGGTTGAGCTACATAAACTTCTTCTTTTATAAAACCATTCAAAAATGCGCTTTTGACATCCATTTGAAATAACTTAAAATTATGAAAACATGTAAATGCACATAACATGCGAATGGATTCTAATCTCGCAACTGGGGCATAAGTCTCATCGTAGTCAATACCTTCTTCTTGATTGTATCCTTGAGCTACGAGTCGAGCCTTATTACGAGTCACTAAACCTTTCTCGTTTAGTTTGTTTCGGAATACCCAACGGGTGCCAATGACCGGATGATCAATGGGCTTAGGAACAAGTTCCCAAACTTGATTCCGTTCGAATTGGTTTAATTCCTCTTGTATAGCATCTAACCAAAAATTATCAATACATGCTTCTTCAATATTTTTGGGTTCATGCTGTGAAATAAAAGCAACACAAGAAGCTATATCTTTATTAGAGGAACGAGTACTTACACCCTTGGTAATCTCACCAAACCAAGTCCTTTGGATGATCTGCCAAGAATCTCATCTCTTTTGGCGTATCCTCAGGATTGCTGGTTTGGGCTTCTTTGCTTCAAAGTTCTGCATCTTTGTGTGAAGGTTTTGCAGTAGCCGTACTTGGTGTAATCACGTCTTTATTGTCGTCATCGTCTAAGTGTTGATTTAGTTCATCAAACTTGATATTAATTAATTCTTCGATGATCATGGTTCTTTTGTTGAAGACTCTGTACCCATTGCTCTTTGTTGCATAACCTAAAAATATATCTTTATCGGCCTTTTCATCAAATTTACTCAGATTGTCTTTAGTATTAAGAATAAAGCATTTATAACCAAAAATCTTAAAATATGAAATAGTAGTTGTTCTATCAAACCATAGTTCATAGGGAGTCTTCTTCGATATAGGTCGAATTAGAACCCTATTAAGAATATAACACGCTGTATTGACAGCTTCAGTCCAAAAGTATCTGGGTAGACTAAACTGGTTTAACATTACTCTGGCCATTTCAGATAGAGTCATGTTCTTACGTTCCACAACTCCATTTTGTTGTGGAGTCCTAGGGCAGAAAAATTCATGCAAATAACCGTGTGTATCACAGAATTGCTTGAACTCTACATTCTTAAATTCACCGTCTTGATCACTACAAATGCGAGTAATCTTGAAACCTTTTTCATTCTGTACTTTCTTGCAAAAGGTGATGAATTCTGATAAAGCATCGTTCTTGCGTGCAAAAAAATATACCCATATATACTAGAGAAATCATCTACAATGACAAATGCATATAGCTTACCACCTAGACTAGCAATTCTACTTGGTCCAAATAAGTCCATATGCAACAATTATAGAGGTCTAGTGGTACTTACAGCGTTCTTGGATTTAATGGCGGATCGGGTAGCTTTGTTCTTTTCATATTCACTACATACGGTATCATTCTTGAAAGATATGTCCGGTAAGCCGCGTACCAACTTCTTTGTAGATAGTTTTAAAATTGTATCCATGTTTGCATGACCGAGTCTCATATGCCTATTTGGGAGGTGCATGATTGGTAGGTTTTTGTTTTCTAATATAGAAGAATGCATGCCTATTAGTCTTCTTGGGCATAGGTTTGGTATGGTTTGGTCTGACAGTGTTTAGTTTGAGCGTGTCCCGATGATTCGATAATTGACACGTGTTAGAATAGGAAGCAGCAACTTCAGGCCATTTTTCTAAACTAATTTCCAACTTTTTGGAGATGTCATATAATCTAGTTTAGTCAGATGTAAGTGTTTCTATTCTGACTTGTGCACACTGGAGACTCTTTTTCTCCTTAGATAGGTCTTCCTTTAGCTGGATGATGGTTTGGTCTTTTTCTTCGGATAACTTAATAGTCTCGTGTAACAACAGCTTAATAGATGAAAGCTCACCAGACTCAATAGAAGAGTCATTATTTCTAACATCGTCTAGTTGGTCGGTAAGTCTTCCTATCTCACCTTTGTACTCTTTGAGTACCTTTTTAGAGGTTTCATATTTACTACGCAGTTTTCTGTAATCATTTAACAGGTCACTGAAAGCCTCTCCTAGTTGCTCAAAGGTAAAATCATCATAAGGATCAAACAGAGGATTAGTGATTCCCTGATCGCAAGCCATCCAGCATACATTTGCAACGTCATCTGATTGTTCATCTTCCGAATCGCTGTCTTCGCTTTCATGCCATATGCTTGTATTGGCGTACTTCCTTGATATAGATCTCTTCAGGTAGCCTTTGTCATATTTGCTGCTTTTTTGTTGATGATGATGTTGTTGGACAATCTTTCTTCATATGTCCTTTCTTCTTACATCCGTAGCAAATAGGATCTTCCTTGTTGTGTTGTTGTTGCTATCTTTTGTTCTTCTGTTGAATCTTATGAACTTTTTGAATTTTTTTACCAGAAGAGCATGATCTTCAGAGTCAGAGTTGTTGTCGTCAGAATCATCTTCGACAGTTCTTCTATGTTGAGCTTTGAGAGCGATCGACTTTTCTGACTTCTTTTTTGGTGTAGCGTCTTTAAAGTCTTGAACTTGTAACTCGTGAGTGAGTAGCTTACCCATGAGTATTTCCAGAGACATTGTTGAGAGGTCGTTTCCTTCAATGATTGCTGTAGCCTTTGGAATCCAGTTCTTTGTGAGAGCTCGTAGAAGTTTGCGAATCTTTTTATGGTTACTGTATTCCTTGCCTAATGAAGACAAAGGATTTACAATATCCAAGAATCTCGTAAACATCTGAGTGACTGATTCACTTGGCTTCATTTTGAACGCCTCATACTCTTGAGTTAGTCTGCTGATCTTTGACTCCTTGACTTGTGTTTTTTCTTCGTGGGTTACTTCGAGAAGTTTCCACACTTTATTTGATGTTGTGCAAGTAGACACCCTATTGAATTTAGTTCTGTCTAAAGCACAAAATAAAGCGTTAATAGCACGTGCGTCAAGACTGGCCTTTTTTTTTTGTCCTCCATATATTTATCATGGGGTTTTTCAACTAAAACTCCATCAACATTGATACGAGAAGGCTTTTTGTAGCCATCAATAACTACAGACCATAAGTTAAAATCAAGAGATTTTAAGAAGAAACTCATACGTGTTTTCCAATAAGTGTAGTTTGTGCTATCAAACAGTGGAGGTCTGTTTGTGGCTTGGCGTTCACTTGTGAATTTCACAGTTGCCATGTGTAATACTGTGATCTATATAACAATTGAAAAATAACTGAATATAGCTGCAATTTTACCTTGTTTTACCTGTATAATCCGCTCTGATACCAATTGTGCGAACGAAATCGTAAAACAGAATACTCTAGAGGGGGGTGAATAGAGTAGGCAGCGGAATATTTCTAATTAAAACTTGTTAGCAGTTAGATCACAAAAATAATAATAATCACAAAGTAAATAACTGTAATAAAAAGAGTGATCAGAAGGCAAACGCAAACACAGAGATTTATACTGGTTTCCCTCCTGTGAGGGCTAGTCCAATCGGAAGAACTCTAGCTTCCAGTTGAATCCACTATTAGAAAATACCGTAAGTTTTTATACGAAGTCCTTGCAACTTCTACAGACGCGAGCTTTGATACGAAGAACTCGACCAACTTCAGTTTTGAAGAGTCTTTCTTCAATCAAGCCTCTGATTACAATTTCTCTAAAATCTTCTAGACCGCACCGTACCGGCAAATTGACTAGAGAATTGTAACTGGCTTGGGATTTAAAAATGGAAGCTTTTAAAAACTCTTTGGAAGAAATGTAAGCTTTAGAAGAGAGAAGATGAAAGTGAATTGGTGTGTTGAAATGATCAGAATTCCTCTCTATTTATAGTTTTTTCAAAGACAGAACTCTGACAGAATTTGGGCAGAATTCGGACAGAACTCTTTGTAACCAACCGCAACTGAAGGGAGACCAAGTTCAAAATCAAACGTTCACATAACGTTCACCTTGGCCGAACTCTGGCCGAGTTCTGTCAGGGTTTGGTCAGGGTTATTTTGTGAAAATTATTTTGGGCTTTTTGAAAATCCTTTAGAAGCTTTTTGTAAAAATAGATGTTTTTCAAAAACTAAAAAGATAGGTCAGTTTTGAAAAACGATTTCAGACAACCTATTTGTCAGTACGACTTGGTGTACAAAGTATTCCTAGACTCAATAAAAATGAAAATTATATTGCGTAAGGAAATACAATCTTGAGTGGCAAACAGATCTTCAGTCTTGAACTGAGTAGATATCCAATCTTGATCAGTGTCCAAAACGTCTTAATAAACATCTGAATTGATTCGTATATCGAGACAGAGTTTGATCAATTATTAAAATCAGGTTTGACCATGACCAATGGGCCAACATTAAGGTCTTTGCTTTATCTTTTCCTGCAACAAAAATGTGACAAAGCTATTTTTTAAGCTACAACATTATTTTTTAAGAAGGGGAATGAAACCTGTACAATGAAAGACTGAGAAAAAACTATCTAAGAATGTGCAATGCAAATTCAAAGGGTATCTAAAACTAGTAGAAGACAATGCTTGCAAGTATTTAAACCCTTCACATTGAAGAACCATTTATTCTACAAATAAAGAAACGAACAATTCTCAAGTATATAGCCCAATTTTGACTGAATTCTAAGTTACATTACATATTAGCAAACTAATGCAACGTTGAAGTAGGAAGAAACAAAGAGTTTATGCATTTCAAATAAAAAATTGAGATACATCTAGAAATTAAGGACCAACGATACACTAAAAAGTGAGATACATCTAAAAATTAAAATACATCCAAAATCAGTGTATACTGATACACCTACTGATATGCTCCCAAAAGCCCAAAATCAAATTTTCCATATGCCAACAAGGATACATATCCTTTTCGAAAGGCTAGTCCCAAAAAACAAAAGGAAGAAAGGAGACAGAAGAAACCAAAAACAAAAGGAACAAGGATACATATCCTTTTCGAAAGTCTTGCCATAACGAAAACAAACCCACTCCAGTTCCTTAACCACCAACCACATTGAATATATCTTAACATCCAAACACCACAAGCCATACAGAAATGCTGCATATTTTGTAGTGTCTGCATCGTATCCAACGTGTATTCTCGAGTGTTTGTGTCGTGTCCGATACGTGTTTGTGACATTCACAATATGAATACCATCCAAAAGACCATTAGCATGAAAAAAAAGAACTCATCTTGGCTAGAAATGAAACAAGCCCACTCCATTACTTGTTCAACTACAAAAACTACATTGAATGTATGAATACAGAGCACAACATCCAAAAACCCAGTGGTGGAGGGACTTATTTTGCCATAATGAAACAAACCACTTCTCTATTTCTTCGACTATAATCAAACCCACATTGAATGTATCAACGCAGAACATAGCATCCAAAAACCCAAAATCAAATTTTCATATGCCAATAAGGATACATATCCTATTCGAAAGGCTAGTCCCAAAAACAAAAGGAAGAAAGGAGACAGCAGAAACCAAACTGTTTACAACAGGAAACAACACAATTGAGTGCCCATTCCAGAAGGAAAATAATCATCTCTGTATCAAATCCATCAAAACCAAGAATTTCACAAATAAACGTCCTAAAAATTTATAGAATTCAGTCTAAAAAAAATAGTTCACATTAATTGTTTGGTTATAAATAAAACATCCTAACTAATTAAATAATTAGTTAATTTAAAAAATAATTAATAGATTATTTATAAACGATTTATACAGTTCAATTTTGAGTCGTTTGGAAACCATTATATCACTAGAAGAGATGTTAACGTAACACTATTATTATCAGAGATCCCACTAAACAAATTCTATTATAATAAAAGCATGCCACAACAAGAACGAAACTGTAGTATAATGTAACTCTAAACAATGAATGGCAAAGTTGCATGTTATTATAACTTTAGCTGACCACATAAAGAAAATTAGATGACACATTACAAGAATAGAAAAGAAATGATAATCCTTCAATACAAATGCCAAATTACAAATGCTAATCAATAATGTAACTCTAAACAATGAATGGCAAAGTTGCATGTTATTATAACTTTAACTGACCACATAAAGAAAATTAGATGACACATTACAAAAATATAAAAGAAATGATAATCCTTCAATTTGAATTTCACAAATAAACTAACCCTTACACAAACACCTATAGGAAGATGGAAATTTCACAAAACCCTTGCGCATTCATAACACAAACACCAACTACAAGTCCCAAAAAAAATAAAATTATGCATAGAAAATAGGTAAAAATGGCAATTTCACAAAACCTACAGGAACAAATGTAACGCCCCAATCCCAAAATACGTAGGACTAGGAACGTAGACATGCCAGTTGTATACATACGACGTACACTCCAATATATGGAAACCTCGTATGTATACATAAGCTGTATAATGCAGTAGAACCATAACTAATCTCATCCACACAAAATAAATGAATAAAAGATATTATATAATTAACTTTGAATTGTTATTGGTACATATAGTTGGGCGAAGACAAATCCACTACCAACTATGAAAAGAAATACATGATATACAAAGAACGATTTTAGCGAGCGAAGCGAAGACGATCCAAGTGCAATCATCTTCGAAGAAATAGCGATGATCACGGCTAGAGCTAGAGCACCTACGAAAGACAAGAGAACACACCTGGAGAGATAACCAGGTCCTCAGAGGGACGTAATAAGACACATAATATCATGCCATATAAATTGAATAAATATTGCTCAAATAAATAAGTCAATTGAATTATAACATGGTCCAATACACACCTATTGAACGAGCGTACCATCCCCCCAACCAAACAAGGACAGGAGATGGTAAACTGATTCACGGTGACGTATCTTTCCATGCTATGAATCCAATACGGTATCCGGACCCCAACAAGGTTCAATACCTTCTCATCGAAATAGTAAGTCACACCTACAACCAAACAAGGATAAGATGTGACGAACTAATCCGCGACAAGTTATTGTTCCAAGCCACGGTCAGTTACAAGTACCCAAACCAAAAGTACTCGTACCTAACGGATAAAGGTGCCTAACCGTTCTAAGTAAAATGTAATTAAGAACAATCCTTCCTACGCATGGGTCCTGGCTAAATAGGATCGACATAGTCCCCCCTTGGGGCACTAGAGGCCCAATCAATAAGAGCATAACGTTCCACAGAACGTCAGTGGTCGTCAGTAATCATGGGTCATCAACCCCGTATCTCCAGCGGAGAATCCGAGTCACAAGAAAAAGTGCATCGAAGCCCATACGCTAAGGAATTGTCTTCCCTGCCCAATGCCTACTGTGTTGTATCCACAACACAAAACCACTATAACCGCTAAGTCAAACTAGCATACAATCTCTATTAGCGGTTATTCCTATCGCACGGCTTATACGTACCGGTGGCCAGCCAGTCACGCATGTCCGTGTTCTACATGCGACACACAACTTCATGGTACAACGTGTCAAAACTTTATGGTACAACGTGTCAAGGCCAATGAATGCAACACACAAGGTGGTCCTTTAAATCTAGGTTTAATGTGTAAGAAAACTAATACATAACAGGAAATATAACTGAACGGTAAGTTCTAACAGGTTATGCCATGTATCACAGTTTAATTTACATAAAAAAAAATAATGCATAAAATATGAGCTAAAATAAATAAACAGCAAATGGCAAGGTGTCTTGCCTGGTAGGACGCCCGGTGTGCTGTGATGATCAAGGTGGCACGAACTACGACTTCGGTGCAACAACTATGCAAGGTGACCTCGGATGGTGGCATGGACAGTTCCATTGGGTCCAGAAGGGTCAATTTAGTTAGGGTGGACATAAGGTAGTGTAGAATTGGTGAAAGAAAAGAAAAGATGGACTGGATCATGGACAGAAGGATAGTCGAAGGAATTTGAGGAAATAATAATAATACATATACTATTTTAGAAAATACTTATGATACTTAAAACTATATATATGTTTACCCGAAAATATTCTAGGCAAATACACACTTGGACATTACTGGTAATTATTTTATAACTCGAAAGCTACATTTTTATTTATCAAAATAGTTGTTCCCTTTTATTCCAAAAATAATATTTTTCCTGAAATTTTATAAATACTAATATTTATCAAATAGATAGTTTTGCAAGTAACAACAACAATAATCATAATGAAAATAATGAGAAGAATAATAATAATAACTATTTTTAACAAATAATAATAATGATGACAAATAATAATGAGAATAATAATAGTAGTAATAATAATAATAATAAATATAATAATAACAATAATAATAATAATGATTAACAAAAACAAAAAGAAAAGAAAAATAAATAAATAAAAATAATAAAAAGCAAGGCTGGTTCTCCTCTTTCGAGGAGAACTTCTCAGTACCCAAACCAAAAAAAAAAATTCTCAGTACAAAAATAAACAGCAATAGAGAGATAGAAAGAGATTAGAAAGAGATTTTAGAAAACGAGTGGGAGAGAGAGAGTGGCGGAGCGGGAGATGGAAGGATGAGCGGGGTCGGGGCTGAGGAAGAAGGGGGCGGACGGGAATTTGGTCGGAAGAGACTCGGAGAGAGGAGGGACTGATGGGAGCGGTCGGGCGGAGGGTTTCCGGCGGTTGGTCGCGGCAAGAGCGAAGGAGATCAGTCGGCGGCTTGGCACGGGCGCTGGGCGGCGCCGGAGGCGTGGAGAACTCGGCGGAGGCGGGTTCGATCGATCGCGGTGGTCGGCAGACGGGCGCGGCGAGGGTCGGGCAGGACATCGAGGCTGGAAAGGAGGTCGGCGGTGACTAAGGCTAGGTGCATGCGGTAGGACGCTGCGCCGGAGGAGACGGCTAGGGCACGACTCGGCGGCGGTGCGAACTTGGATGGCCGGTCGGAGGTGAGTTGGGGATGTCTTTGTCTATTGATTTGGGTTTTCTAGAGAAATTTTGAGGGTCTTTGGTGGTGGCGCCGGCCGTCGGGTGACGGGGGCGGTGGTCCTCGGTTTTGGTGGCCGTGGTCGGTTATGGTGGTGGTGGCTGATGTTGGTGATGGAGAAGGTGGTGGCTGGGTGTTACCGTGGGTGGCACCGGTAGGCGGGGTGTTGGAGGAAGTGGCCGCAGTAGTGATGTTGGTGGTGGCTCGGTAGTTAATGTGGCGTAGGTGATGGGGTCAATGATAGAGACGTCGACCGGATGCGGGTGGCCGTGGGTGTTTGGGCGGCAGCGGTGTGCTGCGGTGGAGATGGGGTCGGTTGTGGCCGCGATGCCGGGCATGGTGGTGGAGGCAGGGGGTTAGGATTAGGGTTAGGGTTTAGTTACTATAGATTTGGAGATTATAAAATTAGGGATTTGTATTGTGTCGGGGTTGTCGACACGAGAGAGAATAATGTATATGTAAAAATAATGGAATCAGAATTGGACAGGAAATACGGACATGATGCACGCACGTTTGGGTAGAAATATTTGTGGAATAATTATGGCTTCTGGAATTTATGGAGGAGTACCTGCCTATTTATAGGATGTGAGAATTCCCAGTTGGATAATGATTTAGGAAGATTTAAAACCCAATTAGATAATTCATCTATTAATTTAAATCAATCCAATCGAAATCAATTTAGATCTAATTAATTTACATCCTTTAGTTTAAAAATAATATAATTCAAATCCCAAATATAGATATTAATTTAAATAAATCCAAAATTCAAATCAAGATTTAAATTGTCACAATAATTTCAAAATATGTTTTTCCACAAATACTAATAATAATAATTTCAAAAATTATATTATTATTTAAAATAAACTAACAAATAATTACGAAATATATGTATGCACAAATATTTTACATAACTATGCTTTTCTAGTATACAAAAAAATTATTTATTATTAATAACTTTTAGAAATGAAGTAAAAATAACAAACTTAGAAATGATAGCAAAACTAATTATTATATCTATTATTTGAAACTATAAAAAAATAGAACAAAATATTTTTCTAAAATATGTACGCTCACACATATTCGCACTCGTCGAGCAATTACGGAAAACAAAATTTCGCGCACGACGTACAATGCAACTACTCAACGTTCAATACAAAATAAAAAAAAATTATTACCAATTTAAATTTTTTTAAAAATAGTAAAAATTTAGGGGTTTTACATAAAATCATCTCCATTGAATCAAATTCTGCAAATAAACAATAAAGCTTACAAATTTTGAAGTTTGAAAGTACTTGAACTCCTCTAAGTGAACCCTAACTATTCATCCAACAAAAAAACTAACAAACCCATTTCAGTTCCTACATTGAAGACAAACAGCATAGCATCCAAAAACCCACAAGGAATGCCAAAGTCTTGCCATAATAAAAATAAACCTACTCCAGTTCCTTGACCATGAATCACATTGAATATATCTTAGCATCCAAACACCACAAGCCATACAGAAATGCTGCATATTTTGTAGTGTCTGTGTCGTATCCAACGTGTATTTTTGAGTGTTTGTGCCGTGTCCGATGTGTTTGTGATATTCACAATATCAATACCAGCCAAAAGACCATTAGCATGCAAAAAAAGAACTCATCTTGGCTACAAATGAAACAAGCCCACTCCATTACTTGTTCAACTACAAAAACCACATTGAATGTACGAATACAGATCAAAACATCCAAAAATCCAGTGGTGGAAGGACTTATTTTGCCACAATGAAACAAACCCACTTCTCTATTTCTTCGACTATAATCAAACCCAAATTGAAAGTATCAACACAGAACATAGCATCCAAAAAAGAGGGACTCATTTTGGCCCATCATAATGAAAAGAAACAAACAAAAGCCACCTGAAGCTCTCTTCTACTACAAACCCCCCATAGTGAAGAAAGCTGAACCAACAGCAGACAAAGAGAATACAAACACATCAAAAAAAGAGTTTGTAGCGAGAAAAAAACCCTAAGTGAACCCTTAGTTGCAATGCACAGAGAAAAACCCTAAGTTGATGAATGAAGTTGCCACCAAAAAAACTCTAACGTGAAGAACGAACAAAGTTGGCAAAAAAAACCTTGGCATAAAATTAAATTTCAGAGAGAAAAAGTAAAGGCATTATACCGCACGGTAATGATCGAAGTTGCCGCATTGTGAAGAACAGTTAGGGTTTCTCCAGCACGAAGTTGTTGAAGCCTAGGGTTTTCTCCAGAGCGGTTAGGATTTTCTCCAAAGCAGTTTCTAAGAGGGGGAGAGAGGGGTTTTTGAGGGGGGAAAGAGAGGAGTGGTTTCTGAGAGGGGAAGAGAGGAGGGGTTTTCGAGATGGGGAGAGACGAGGGTTTCTGAGAGAGCGGGGGAGAGAAATCGAGAGTTTCGAAGAGAACGGGAGAAAGAAGAGAGGGAGAGAGCGGAGGAAAGAAGAGAGTTTCGTTCTTATGGGCCTTAAAATTATTTGAGGCAAACCGTCATTAATTTTAAGAACTTTGACATAATTACCATAATGGCAGACGAAAAAAATGTGGCAACTTTCCCGCATATACAATAGTTAACGGTTATTACCAAAACTTTAATATAAAAGATGCTCTTTTTTGACGGATTCTTCGAAACCGTCAACATACATGCTATAAAATTGTTAAAGTAACAAAAAAATGTCATCACTTGACGTAAGCTTTAAAACGTCAAGATAAACCCTATTGTTGACGGTTTTCGACGACCATCAATTTATAAACCGTCAAGAATCATCATTTTTCTAGTAGTGCAAGCCTAGTCTAGCAAACAAGTCTAACCACAACACAAATACAATATGTAACACACACAAAGTATATATTGATAATATATATATATATCACACATATGCTATTGCCTATAACATACAACTACTATATATATCATATATTTCATTGTCATCATTCACATTATCACATATTCACATTATATATATATATATTCACATTATATATATATATATATATATATATATATATATATATATATATATATATATATATATATATAAATATATATATATATATATATATATATATATATATATATATATATATATATATATATATATATAGGGTATGTGTATAGAGGGTTAAGTGTAGCATAAAGGTGGATGTAAACTGCGCGGATGTAAACCGTGACAAGGTGTCACAAGTGTGAGTGTATCAATGAGTGATAGGGTGTGTCAAAATATGAAACATACATATGAGTGTGTGTCACATGTGAAGTGGTAGTGTCAACTGTAGCAGTGAAGTGTGAATGGCAGCAATATGTGGGCAACAGGGAAATGTGTTTGAGTGTGGACAGGTGTGTGTGCTTGGACAGTGAGCAATGAAGGGAAAAAATGTGAAAAGGTAGCATAATGTGAAAACTGGACAGCAAGTGAAGGGGTTCAGTTAACAAATGCAAACCCAGGTATCACAACAATCAAACTCAAAATCTGTTAACCCAAATACATCTAACATAAATAAAACCCAAGTATAACAATTACTCATCTCAGTTGATCAAAACCCAAAACCACAAATAGCAATTTAATATGAAATCATCATCAACAAAACCCAATTTGAAAGCCCAAATGTAACCCAGATATAACATGGCATTTCAGTTTATATTTGTAATTAAATTCATAATTTAAATTCGCGCTATTAAACAATTTAAAATCGATTAAAACTCAATTCATGAACTCAAGTATCAGACAATAAATGAAACCGACCATGCAAACCCAAAATCATTTCGAAACCCAATTTTTATGTCAAAACAATGTGCACAGGTGTGTCATGTATGTCATACGTGTCAGGGGATGGTGTCTCGTGTCCACATTGTTGGACATGAGGTATCCAAATGAAAATAAACACACAGCAACAGAAACACACAAACATAGCTTCGTGTGGGCGTGTCAGAGTCTCGTGTCCACGACACGAGCCACAACATGACACGTGCTCGTGTCCACATATAGCCCACACATAGGTCTATCTATGACATGTCACGAAGTGTCCACGTCGTGTCCACACGCTGTACGACACGCATATCAGATGCGGGATCGCACAGGTTCAGGCACAGTACAATACCAGTGTACGAAGGATTTCGTGTCCGATACGAAATGAGGGGCTGCGAGAATCCAGGGGTGTGTTCGCAGACATTTCCCTCACGTGTCCACCAAGTGTCAGCCGCCCTAGAGCAGTATCGTGTTCGCGGTGAGCCTCGAGCATTGGGCACTGCACGCGGGCTCGTACGGGCGTGTTCGTGTCCGTTTTGGACACAGACATGGCACAGAATCGTGCTCAGTATTATTGATATGTGATCAGCATATGTAGGGCAACAAAAACATATATTTACTTGCAAAAAATAAAAATAAAATAGTCCCTATGGCGTTTCATTAAATACATGTCATAGGACACTGATATGTGTCCGATACATACATCAAATCAATACCAATTCCTACCAAACTCACTCTACAGCTAAGGGACACCTAGATGGATGCAACTATGGAAAAAAATCTAAGATTTAAATCAATTTGAGGGATTTTACCAATTGAGAGTAGATCTCAATCAAAAAGTCCCAAAATGAGATGTTTCCTTCCATTAGCAATGGTCAAATGAGCTCCAATCTATGCAAGCAAGCTTCCTTCAATCTTTGCTTGAGAAATGAATTCAAATGCAAGTGAATGGGATCAATTTGGTGGAGAAATGGTGAGATTTGACAATTTGCGGAAGAATCTTAGGATTTCCAAAAGGGGGATCTCTAAATGAGGCAAGTGGCTAATAAGAGACATTATATAGGGGGTTGGGGTCTGCATATGGCTGCTCTTGGGCGACCATTAGAGATTAGGGCTAGGGTTTCTTTGGGAAATGGGCTATGGGCCTAATGCACTAGATAGTTGTCTCAACCGTCTAGCTAATAGGCCCAACTACACATAGCACCTATTCTCCTCATGCACCCAAGTCACACTCAAGTCAACTTGAGTTAGATTAGGGTCCTACACCATTCTACCATGCTGACTAAGTCACCATAGTCATGGTCAAACACTAGGCTAGTCTCAAAGGTCTCAACTAGCAAAAGTCAAAATCACAACACCAATACAATTAATAATAAAATAATTCAAAAAAACCACAATGACCAAAATACCCTCTAGGCTAAAAAGTGGTAGTGACAAATCTACCCTCCTTAAAATAATTTCTTCCTCGAAATTAAAGACGAAACTAAACTGATGAGAATGATAGAAAATCATACCTCAAGGTCCAAATAGATAAGGGTATCGTTCGTGCATCTCATCCTCCCGCTCCCAGGTGGATTCTCTTGGAGAATGATGCCTCCATGCGACGCAAACCAAGGATATCAACTAGTTCCTCAGCACCTTCTCTCGTCTATCCAGAATCTCCATAGGTTGTTCTGGATAGCTAAGAGTAGGTCCCACCTCGATCTCGGAATGATCGAGTACATGGCTAGGATCTGCCACATACCGTCTCAACTACGACACGCAAAATATGTTGTGGACTCCCTTTAATACAGGTGGCAAGTCTAGCCTATATGATACATCACCGACTCTCCCACTGATAACGAAAGGTCCGATGAAGCACGGACTAAGCTTTCCACCACCACCAAAATGTATAGTACCACATGTCGGAGAGATCCTCAAGAAAACCAAGTCTCCAACCTAGCACAAACAAGGTCTCAAATTACTAAATAATCAAACATGTTCAAACAAAAAAATCCTAACTCTAATCCTATCTCTAAGCTGTACCTCAAACTCCAAAGGTCTGCGGTGGCTATCGGCCCAATGCCGATGTCTGTCCTGCGCCACGTGAAGTCGATCCCTGATGAGCTTCACCTTCTCGGCAGCATCCACAACCATTTCAGGTCCCAATAAAGCTCGCTCTCCAACGTCATCCCAAGACAAGGGAGTACGACATCTGCGCCCGTACAATACCTCGAATGGTAACATCTCAATGCTGGCCTGAAAAATGTTGTTGTATGCAAACTCCACCAAGTGTAAGTGATCCTCCCAGGATCCTCCAAAATCCATGACATAAGTCCACAACATGTCCTCGAGTGTCTGAATAGTCCTCTCTGACTGTCCGTCCGTCTAAGGGTGGTATGCAGTACAGAACTTGAGCTGAGTGCCCAAGCTATGTTACAGACTCCTCCAGAAATGGAAAGTAAAGCGACTATTCCGATCTTAGACAATGCTCACCGGAACTCCATGTATCCTAATAATCTGCCGCATGTACATCTCTGCTAGCTTTTCGGTAGACAAACCCATCTTGAATGGCAAGAAGTGGGCTGATTTGGTCAACCTGTCTACGATGACCCAAATCGTGTCTTTCCCTCCGGGTGTACGCGGCAAACCCGAAACAAAGTCCATCGTGATATGCTCCTACTTCCACTTTGGAATGGGCAATGGCTGTAACTGTCCTCCTGGCCTCTGTCTCTCTGCCTTTACCTGGTGATAGATCAAACATCTGGCTACGAAGCGTGCTACTTCCCGCTTTATGCCACTCTACCATACATGCTCTCTCAGATCCCTATACATCTTGTTGGCACCTGGATGCATAGAGTACTGAGAATGGTGGGCCTCCTGCATAACCTGCTCCCGAAGCTCTCTACTGGGCACACATAATCTGGAACCGTGCCTTAATTTCCCATCCTCTACAATGACAAACTCATCCACCAAACCAGCTCGAACCTGCTCTTGGATACACCGAAAAGCAACATCGTCGAACTGAGTCGACTTGATCCTATCCATCAGGTCTGACGGAATCTGAAGGCCCCACATCTACATCTTAACTCTTGGCACAATCACCTTGATCCCTAGGCTCTCCAAATCTGCTAGCAAGTGACGATCTACTATCAACCACATGGCTGTCGGATACCCACTCAAGGCATCGGCAACCACGTTGGCCTTCCCTGGGTGATACTGTAAGGAAATGTTGAAGTCCTTCATCAACTCCAACCATCTATGCTGCCTCATGTTGAGCTCCTTCTGTGTAAACACATACTTCAAGCTCTTATGATCTGTAAAGATCTCCACCCTCTCTCCGTATAAATAGTGTTTCCATAACTTTAAAGCAAAAATAACTGCTGCCAACTCCAAGTCGTGGGTAGGGTAGTTCTTCTCATGGGAACGTAACTGCCTGGAAGTGTAGGCAATCACCATCCCATGCTGCTATAAGACACAACAAAAAAACTTTCCCGAGGTGTCACTATAGATAGTGAACCCTCCCGATCCTGATAGAAATATCAGAATCAGAGCTGTCGTCATCCACTTCTTTGACTCATCAAAAGTGACCTGACACTCCTCTGACCAGAAAAACTCTGCGTCCTTCCGGGTCAGCCTAGTTAATGTCTCTACAACTCGAGAGAAATCTTGGACAAATCTCCTATAGTAGCTTGCCAATCCCAAGAAGCTCCTGAGCTCTGCGACTGAACTCGGTGCTGCCCAAGCCTCAACTACCATGATCTTCTTCGGGTCAACTGAGATCCCATCTCCAGTCAAAACATGACCCAAGAAGTCAACTCAGTCCAGAAATAACTTACACTTCGAGAGCTTGCCATAAAGCTTCTTCCTTCTGAGAGTCTCTAGAACTACTCTCAAATGCTCGTCATGCTCCTATTCGGTCTTCAAATACACCAAGATATTATTAATGAACATCACCCCGAACTTGTCCAAGTACCGGAGGAACACCTTGTTTATCAGGTTCATGAATACCGTCGGGGTGTTAGTCAACCGAAATAGCATCACCATGAACTCAAACTGGCTATACCGCATCATGAATGCTGTCTTCGGGATGTCCTCCTTCTTTATCTTCACCTGATGGTAGCCTGACCTCAGATCAATCTTCGAAAATAACCAAGCTCCGCTCAACTGATCAAAGAGATCATCGATCTGCGACAGTGGGTACTTGTTCTTGATCGTAAGGTTGTTGAGTGCCCTGTAGTCGATACACATCCTCACCGACTTATCCTTCTTCGGCATGAAGAGTACCGGTGTACCCCATGTTGAAGAACTCGATCGAATGAAGCCCTTGTCCTACAGCTTATTCACCTGCTTCTTCAACTCTACTAGCTCACTGTTGTTCACCCTATAGACGTACTGGAATATCGGTACTGCACCGGGCACTAAGTCTATAGAGAACTCCATGTCTCTGTCCAGTGGTAGTCCTGGCACATCCTCCTGAAAGACGTCCATGAACTCTACTATCAAAGGGTGTGGCACTGCCTGCTCCTCAACTGATACTCCGCTGCTCTGCTCTGCCTGCCGTCGGGTAAACTCAAACTCTAACTCTCCTAGTGCTCTGAAAAGAACTCTATCCCTACAAAAATTTATACTGGCATGGTGCCTGCTCAACCAATCCATACCAAGCACGATATTATAGTTCGGTAGTAGCATCACAAGCAGACTCACATCCAGTTCTTGGCCTTCCAAATCAACTCTTCGACCCTTGCAAATATCACTAACAAGGATGATGCCACCCCCGGTCGTGAACTTGAAAGTCCTAGGCAACGACTCAAAAACAAGATGGTGTCTAATAGCAAAAGATACAGACATAAAGCTATGGGAAGCTCATAATCAAACAAAGCAAAAGCTGGAATAGAGTCGAGAAGAACATAACCTGCAATCAGCTCTCTGATAGCCTCTGTGTCCTCAGCTGCATGGCGAAAGCTCCCCCTGCTGATCTCCTCTGGCCTGCTGATGGTGCTGGATGAACCTCTGCTACTGAGTCCGCAGCGGTCCCTTCGACTGCCCTATCGGAGCCTTGGCTCCTGCTCCCTGAACTGCTCGTCCCAAAAACATGGGATACTCCCTCAAATGGTGCTATGCTGAACCGCAGAGTAGGCATCTACCATGCCTCTTCCTGCAGTCATTCCATCCATGACCTGGCTTCTTGCAGAAAGTACAACTAATGGGCTGCTGTCTCGGAGCCTGCTGCTGAAGTCTCAGCTGCTGCTGCACCTGCTGGAAAGGTGCACAGCCCTGCCCCTGGAACTGCTATGGCTGGAACGGCCTCTCCTAGTTCTGCTGCTGAAAGTGAGGCCTCTTGGCCTGGCCTCCGCTATCGCTGGCTCCATGGGTAGCACGTCCTCTCTTGAGCTTTAGCTCAAAATCATGCTCTACTGCCATGGCCCCTATCAGTATCTCCTCAAAAGTAGCGCTCAAGTCACTCTTAGTCAAGGACTTGACTTCCTTGACCAATCCCTTCCTGAACCTCCTGGCGTTCGTCGTCTCGCTGAGGCCCCCGACGAATCTGCCCAGACGACAAAACTCTCCAACAAACTCCTCAACTGTCAAGCTCCCTTGAACCAGACTCTCGAACTGTGTCTCTAAGGCACGAAGAGCTGTATCTGGAAAGAAATTCTCGTTGAAGAGCTTCTTGAAAGCTTCCCAAGTCTGTCCGTCAGTGCCCACTCTGGGGTCCATCTGATACTAGGTGCGAGCTAGGTCCCACATGTGGCTGCCCGCTTCCTCAATCTGAAGTCGGGCTGGTATCTCCGCCATCCGGAATATCTCTTCGATATGCTCGATCCAATCGTCAGCATATAATATCCCCTCCGTACCACGAAAATCTTTCGGACGCATCTTCTGAAACTCTTGGATGTTTGGCGTCCTCTGCTGATACTACTGCATCTGGCCACCCTGCGGCTGTGCAGTAACTCTCTCCACACTCGTCATAGCCAACTGATGGGCATTATCAATGCCCTGCCTGAAATCGGCAGCCTGGCACTGCTGGGCCTCCACCATCTGCTGGAGGAAGGTAAAAAATTGGACGACACTACCGATCCCGAAGGCTGCTGCTGAAAGATCTTCGAAATAATCGGGGAAGGCCTTGGAATAGGCAGAGGTGCACCCCCGAATACGGCAGAAACTCTGACTTGAGAAGGTACCACGGAAGCTGTCTGACCGGACTGAGCCGGACGAGAGGTGGCAAACCTCTCAATAGTATCGCTCTCGTCGGAGCGATGGGATCGTGTCTGCACCATCCTGGAGACAGATCAACAAGAAATCAATTACTGAGAATGAAGCGATTTAATCAAAGGAGGACAGTTTATTTCAAAGTAAACAATTAATCAACAAGAATTTAGATAGCAGGAATTTGGTAAGAGTTTTTCTAATATGATTGAGTACCTCAAAACTATATCCTACATTCTACTGTATGGGCCACCATAAAAATGTGTCATAACCCGCACCCAGTGTAGGGGAACGAAAAGTGGGTACGTCCAGCCTACGTCGCAGTGTCGGTGGTAGAACGCTGTCCTAGGTCACATACATCTAACATGATATGATATAACTACACAAATATACTCTCCAATCGGAGGACAATACAGAAGGTATAACTCAATCACAAGCTAAGGTAGAATGGTATGATCAAATAGATAAGATAAGATAGATATCACCAAATAAAATACAAACAGAAGAGAAGAAGTCTAAGTATCTAAGACATAACATCTCAACAACAACAACATCCAGAATATATACATCTTAAAGTCAAAGTAAAGACAAGACAATAAAGTAAGATAACTAGTCTAGCTAACTAGCCTAGACTAATGGGGTAATGACCTCTGCAAGGACTGGGTCCTCCTGGGAGTCCAGCTCGCAAGTGTCATCTAGGGCTGCTCCATAGTACGTAGGACAGAACTTCTAGGTGTCATCTGTAATATTTTCAACAGGTCCTGTTAGGACAGGAATGAGCACAAAATTTTAACAGTTCATATCATGACAGAAATATAAAGCATGCAATAGAGTAAGATACATGAATCGCTGAAAGAAATGTACATAAAAAATAGAGAGAGATAACTATACTGGAAATATCTACTATAAGTAAAGAACTATAAGTGACTAGTGGTTTAGAGTACAAGATAGGCATGTGAATGGCTAGAATTTTTACATAATTACACTACTAAGTTTATACATGATTATACTACTTGGAATTGTTCACATGACTATTTCTACTCCTTCGTACCCCAATCAATACACAAGGATCTAGACAGGTTATGTTATTATACATGATTCACATGTGGGCTCATAAATGAGTGCACATGAAGTTATACTTGAGGGCTTTGTGAACATGATAGTACATGAACCATAAGAGTATACATGCACTACAACAAAAAACCCTTTTAATGACGGCTAAAAAGCGTCATTAATGACGAACCATGACGCTTTTTTTTTCCACAGCAACCGTTATGAAAACGGGTGTTATAAATGTTTTTTAAAAGCGTCATAAAATAACCGTCATTAATAGTTTCTATAAAAGCGTTATGAATAGTTAGTATATAGTGCACAATTCAGGACATTTTGAAAGCGTTGTGACTAGATAATCTGTATAAGCTCAATGGAGAACATTTATAACACTCAATATTACTGAACTCATCACATTTATAATGCTTAATACTGCACATTATATATTACTTTCCAAAAACTTCTCAATTCAATTTTAAAACAACCACATTGAACTATATTCACAAGAAAACATTGAAATATTATATCACCATCTTCATTACATTATCTCAAAATAGGGTATCCAAATACATATATTTACAACTACTACTTAAATGGATCCTCAAAACAAGTAATTACTTTGGCTTCAACTTGAGCACATCAAAACTGTCAACATCACGTGTAGCAAATCCCTGAAAAAGATAAAAACACGGAGACCAGGTCCTCATCATTTGTAAGCACCAAAAAGCTTTTCATCATCTCAAGTACCTTCTCAGCATAAGGAAGAAAAGCCTGCTCCGCAGCAGCTGCTACCGAGCCTATTACAGACTGCATCAAGTCGAAAAGAAGGGTTGTAATAAAGAAGAAAATAATTCTGCTATAGATTTCTACAGAGAAAGACAAAAGAAGCAGAAGTACCATGCAAGTTTCTTGCAGATTTCGAGGACTAGTTTGGAGTGCAGTAATTCATACTTCTATTGAAAATTCGAGATCCACGAGCGTCGAAATGCAGGTTATCGGTGTATAAATATAAGATAATTAGAATCACCCTTGCTGTAACCAATCAAAATCTTTTCAAGAGGAAAAATAACACTAGAGGATCACAGAATACAAATACAAGAAATTAACCACTAACATGCAAAAAAGCACCAAGTTTCTCCATTTGGACAAGATCAGTCTAGTTTTACTCTGTCCAGCTCACCAATTATATCCTCAAACTGCACAAATCATTGTGTGGAATGACATTAACAAACAGTCTACTATGTACATGCAATTCATAAAACCATGTCCCTTATAATGCAAAAGATATTAGAAGGGGTATAGAAATGAGGGCTACAAACCTTTAAAATCTGACGCAAGAAATAATCACCATAGCGCTTTACTGGCTTGGATTCGATGACATGTACAATATCCTGCATCCAAGAACAAGTTTCACAAAGTGAATTTAAATCAATGCAGCCGCCCGAAGTTAAATTTCCACATAACATTATATATTCAGTGAAATGATATATACGCGAAGGAAATATATATATGTAGCAAGTCTCCGAAGGACATGTTCTAGAGAACAGAAGATCCCAGAGGGCCCTTACAAAAAGAACATAACAAAGTCCTATAGTTGTTATGAGATTGTTTGAAGCAATCAAAAGAGATCACAGACCTCACTGATGTAGAAATCCACATCTTCATTGGATATTATCTTTCCAACATTATCGACTGCATGCATTTTATGCTTATATGTCATCAAGATGGTTCTGCCAGCAATCGAATATTGAAATGGTCATTACAACAACAACAAAAACAGCAATCGAATATTGAAATGCATTTTATGCTAATTTAAGGAATCTTGGATATATCTCTAATATTGAAAGTGAAGATACAGGTCAGAAGCTGAATACTTGCAAACACTTTCTTCCATGTAGTTACAACAAAAACTTCCTCTTTTGTTGACCAAAAACCGAAAATGAAAATGCTCATTGGAACTATAAATCTATAAGTTAAATAAACAATCTTATTCTTATGTTCAAATGTTTTAAAATTTCAAGTTTTTCGCCTAAAATACCATAGGTCTATGACATAACGCCACCTCCGCAACCATAAAGTTCACATTTATAATTTTCTGTAAGATTCCTATTGCAAGCAACCCTAGTAACCAACTGTATGGCAGCCAAGCTATCTCACAGCCTAACAAAATTTTACTATAATCAAAAGACCTAAGGAGTTCCAGATAACCTAAATAGAAAAAACCTAAGGAGTGCCAGATAACATGACTTACAACAATAGAATCGCCCATGTGAGTATGTGCATATTTAAAGCTTTCAAGGAATCGGTCCAAATTTTGGAAGCTAGATTATTTGCATGGTCAGCCACACCTTGTCTGTCATAACCATTAATTAAGACTATCATGACTATCATGACTTAAGGAACCAACAGAAGAAAATCAATACAACATGAAGAGAGCAAAAATAGTATAACAACATACATTAACAAAAACAGATTTGTGAAACACTAAAGCCAACGACTTTAACTTAAAAGGTTGGAATGAATAAAATATTATAACAAATTAAATCCTTTACTGTTACAGATCTAATATTGTTGTATATAGTTCAAGTGCAATAGTGAGACGATTTGATTTACTTCCCTCCAGCTAAAGAATAAAGAGATGCCTATGCAATTCTTTATTTATTATATATAATAGATAAATATGACTTGGCTATACAACTAAAAATAATGTGCAAGCACAATTTGCCATCTAAAATTATAAGAAAAGAGTAAGTGCTGAAGGATGAGTGTTATCTAATGGTACAAACCAGATGGAGGTGTACTTGGTACCGCATTTGCTCTCAAACGAATAGATGGTGGCATGTAATGGCATGACTGCCAATATCAGCTTGCACTCGACATTCACAGCCATTCCAGATGCTATATTGACCTATAAATTCCCAAATAAAACGGCAATCATGTTATTCTGGCAACTTAGAATTATAAGAAAAAAATATTAAAGAAACGAAAAGGAAAATATTCCCAAGTGATTAAAGAAATCCCTTACAAACTTCTATATCTTGAACAAATGATACAAATGATGAATAAAACTCATTCAGATGTTCATTAGAATATCTACTGACCCTAATATTGCTAGGTATCTACCAAAATTTCACATATCCGAGTACCAAGTGACTACTCTATATGATACTAATACAAAAACAGAGGGATTTACCTTTTGACTTTAACATGTAGGCAAGCACTGACAATGCTTTTGCAAAATCAGGACTGACAGACATGTCAGAATAAATCTAAACTAGTGAGACTGACTAAATATGGTTTCTGAGTTTTTGACCCAGTGGAGATGGACCCCATGTTTATCAACAATATTTTTCTCAGGTTTTATTTGGAGAAATTACAGTTACACATGCATTATTATTTCATTCTGCTAACATTGTGTTTATTCATCCCATCCTCAAGACTTTTTCCCAGCACCACATTCATCCATGATAATCAAATGAAAGTGTCCTACTTGAAATCCAAGGGCTCACAGTTAGTTACCTTCGAGACAGCTGGGAGAAGTCATCCTCTAACTCATCCTCCTCATGGTTTATATTGACAAGAGGAACTGACAAAGGTGCTATAGTTTCTGTTACAGTAGGAAGAACACCCTTCAGCATGTCATCATGCTGCTGAAGTACACGCTGCAAGTCATCATTCAGCGCAAGTCCCTGAAAGAGAAGTTCTTCATCCCTGGAAAGTGATCATCCAAAAAGGCCATATTATCGTATAGTTACAGTAAAAAAAAAGTAGTCATAAAATATCAAGACATCTGTACCCAGTACTATTCACGAGATCCATGACACGCTTTTGATTGAGCTGACACTGCTCAACAAGGTTAAATCTGAAGACTTGATAACTCACAGATTAAATCTGAAGTTTTTTGAGTTCAACAAATTCCCGGATTGTCCTCTATTTTGGATCGAGTTCACAGAGGATTAGGTCGAAAAGATTCAGCAGAGAAGAGAAAAGATCATACTCACCATATCGACTCTTCGTCCTCCCGAGCGAGTTCGAACTCAACAAATCGACCAAAATTTAGTCGATGTCGTCGAAATGGCAGAAACCCTAGAAATCGACGAAGAGGAAAATTGGGGAAGAAGAGGTTTGAGGAGGAGAGCTGCTGCTCCCTTAGAAAATGGATGAGAAATAAATTTTCTCTCTCCCACTTAGCTTTTATACAGTGAAAGAATTACAAGTTTGCCACCGCTCTAAACTATTAATAACGCTTTATTTTATAAACGTTATAAAAAGCCCAGAATTAGCCCAAACCGTCATAGAAAAAAGGTATTTTTCAAAGAAAGTAAAACGCACATGACATGATGTACCCGATGCTTCCGAGGGGGATAATATCTCATGAAAAGATCCATATAGTACCAATCCGTGTTACCAACGTGAAAACATCAAGTAAAGTAATCTAGGGCAAGAATATAGGTCCTAGCAAGTATGAAATGATCAAAGAATATATTCGCCTGATATTCTAAGTGTCTGATGAGTATAGATGTCTAAACAGAGTAAATGAGTCCTATTTAGAGCTATACAGGTCACAACATTTCCAGAAAAGTAATACTGAAGATTACAATACATTCTACATGATTTCTACGTCATTCTAGACTAAAGTCAACTCTTGGTCAACTCTAGTCAATAATCCTAGTCAAACTAGGTCAACCAAGCTATTCTAGGTCTAAACCTAGTCTAACAAGTCATTCTAGGCCTAACCAGACCTTGTTAGCAAACAAGTCTAACCACAACACAAATACAATATATAGCATACACACAAAGTATATATAGATAATATATATATAGATCACACATAGGCTATTGCCTATAACATACAACTAATATATATATATATATATAATTTTTATTTTTTTTCAACTAATATATATATATATATATATATATATATATATATATTTTATATATATATATATATATATATATATATATATATATATATATATATATATATATATATATATATATATATATATATCATATATTCTCATTGTCGTCATTCACATTATCATATATTCACATTATATATATAGGGTGTGTGTAGAGGGTTAAGTGTAGCATAAAGGCTGAAGTAAACTGTGACAAGGTGTCACAAGTATGAGTGTATTAATGAGTGATAGGGTGTGTCAATATGTGAAACATACATATGAATGTGTGTCACATGTGAAGTGGTAGTGTCAACTGTAGCAGTGAAGTGTGAATGGCAGCTACAATTAGGCAGCAGGGAAATGAGTATGTGTGAGTGTGGACAGGTGTGTGTGCTTGGACAGTGAGCAGTGAAGGGAAAAAAATGTGAAAAGGCAGCTTAGTGTGAAGACTGGACAGCAAGTGAAGGGGTTTACTTAACAAATGCAAACCCAGGTATCATAACAATCAAACTCAGAATATGTTAACCTAAATACAACTAACATACATAAAACCCACGTATAACAATTACTCATCTCAGTTAATCAAAATCCAAAACCCCAAATGGCAATTCAATATGAAATCATCATCAACAAAACCCAATTTGAAAGCCCAAACGTAACCCAGATATAACATGGCATTTCAGTTTACATTTGCAGTTAAATTCATCATTTAAATTTGTGCTATTAAACATTTAAAATTGATTAAAACTCAATTCATGAACTCAAGTATCAGACAATATATGAAACCGACCATGTAAACCCAAAATCATTTTGAAACCCAATTTTTATGTCAAAACAATGTGCACAGGTGTGTCATGCATGTCATACGTGTCAGGGGAGGGTGTCTCATGTCCATATTGTTGGACACGAGGTGTCCAAACACTACAAGAAATAGGGCATACAATAGCAGTTTTTCTATAGTGTTCAAGTGTCCCCGCTATAGAATGTTATCAACAATAGTGTTATTTCTGCAGTGCTATAAAAATATCTATCTATAGCGTTTCCTGAACGCTGTAGAATCTATAACATTTTCTATATCATATGTTTGTATAAAAATGGACTTCCGTCAAAGGCTCAGCCGATCATTTTTCATTTCCTTCTCGATTTTTCAGCGGCATATCAAAAACTCCCTCCTAAAAATTTCTATTTCAAATTTCAAGCCCTGAGATCTCCTCCACTACACCAAAATTTCAATTTCTAAAATTTCTCTCCTCAAATCTTTCTTCTTTATTTTTTCTCTCTTTTCTAAAGCTTCTCTCGAAACCATCGCTCATGCTGGAACCCGCTAGCCCTTTTCTCAAACCACCATCATTCTTTCCTTCCTCATTTGCACCTTCTCTCGTGCTACGCCCTTCCGTAGCTTTACAAGATGGAGGAAGGGAAGGATGGTCCCAACGGGTTAGACTCAGGGTCAAGGGGGCGGAGGAGCGGGCGACGTCACTACTCCCACCACCATTCTTTCACTCTCTCTCTCTCCCCCTCTCTCTTTCTCGATCCAAACCCTAACCCTAAAATCTCAAGAATCGCCATGTCCCCAGGGTCGAAGAAGGAGAAAGCCAAGAAGAAGAAACAGAAGAGGAGACTGGCCTTAATCTTATTTTGCAAATATTTCATCTCCCTCCCACGTCCTTTCCATCACCCCACGAATTTTCTTACCATCATCGTCTCAAGATTTGCATCTCATGACTGAAAAGGGTTTGAAGGGCTTGCCATCATCCACTAAGGCAGGGTTTGTTCTCTCTTTCCTTTATTTTTTGTTTTAATTTTCCAACTTTCCTATACCTCTCTCTCCCTCTCTTCATATGTATATATGCTTTAGGTAAATTTTCCATACGTATTTATGTAGTAAAAATTTTATTTTATTTTCCCCCCAATTTACATCAAATGACCGTGTTATTCCTTACACAGATCTTAAAATTTGATACACCATAGGTCGAGTGTCTTACTGTCATTTTTTCTTTTCTTTTTATTATTTTCTCTTTTTGTGGCACATATTTACACCCGTTTATTGGAACAGTATCCATCTGGAGCAAAATAAATATTAAAATTATAAGAAAAATGATGAGAATTAGTCATTCCTTACTCTCGATAATTATTGAGAATGTGCATCAACTGCTTCATACACTTAATTATCTTAGAACTTTAAATTATAATATTATTGTAATAGTAGTTGCATGTAATGATTTGACATTCTTAAAAACTTCTTGATTTGTGGGATGTGTATTACCTGGATTATTTGATTCGTGAATGGAAATTCATATGTTAAAAAAGAACTCAATCCTAAGGGTTGGGTAGACATCTAGAGCTATTAATACTTATAGGACCAACTAAGACGTATATTTACACATGTTGGTGTATGTGCTTATCAAAAGCCATCAGTGTAATGGAAGAAACTACAAATGTGTCGTGCTAAATTTTGTTGCAGTATCATCAAATATCTCACAGGAGTCATGCTGAATGTGACAACTATTTTGTTGATTTTTTGAGTTCTTATACAGCTGTGGAAGTAATTAGTATTTCACTGGTTTTTCTTCATTGTTTCGAATTATAAATTGAATCCTTGATTCCCTTTTTTGTTCTTGACTAGCCTATAGAGCTTCTAAATGTCCTATCATATTCAAATTGTAGGCAGCACACAAGCCTTGATGTGTGGCCTGCACACTGCAGACAGGGTGCCCCTCCCTGTTTGCAAAGGTGGTGGACAGGGACTAGGAAGTCCCTGTAGTGTACAGTTAGGTAGAGAACACCCTACATACAGACATGGCCTAGTGTTGGTGCTGCACAAGTGTGCAGCTATGCACACACAGGTGCTGCAGGACTTAGGAGTTCCTATCCTGCACACAGGCAGGCAGGGGGGCTCTTCCTGCAGTTGCATGGGTACACTCAGGTTAGCACAGGCCTTAGGCCATTGCTCTTGGCCTTACTACAACAGGCAATAGGCAGAAGGGGTTCTTCCCCTTGGCTCCAAGGCCAGGCAAGGCCTTATGTTGGCCTGCACAGGTGCAGGTAAAGGAGGGGTGAGACCCCTAGCAACAGTGGGTTAAGTCCCTGATGCACAGGGTTTCTCATGAGCATCTATTACCCATTAGCAGGAACAATCCCTCTTTTTGGAAAATCCAGTACATATGATGCGTCTTGTTTTATGCATTCATCTCATCTAATAATGAGAAGAAACCATTTTCATTTCCAATTGTTCTTAAAAGTCTTAATTTCATCTGAGAGAACAACAAAAAGATAAGTTTCAGTTTCAACTATAGGGAAAGGAGGTTTCAGAAAAAAAAATCACTACAGTAGCCAAAATTTTCTGAATTTTGAAAAGCCAACATGCGAATATGCAGAATTATAGCCTTTGTGGCTCTAGTTTCGTCATTGACAAATTTTTCTTATTCAGAGAAATGTACAGTAAAAGTACAAGAATAATAATTCAATTCAATTCTTTTCTACTAGATTTTAAAGGAGTTTAAAAACATGATATGCTTATCTGTAGTAGATCATGTCTATAAGTATAGGTACCACTTTTTTCGGAAGTTTCAATGGTCTGGCTTAGAATATTGATCTACAGGAACAGAAATATTTAAGTTCCATATTTCAAATGAAAAAAGAAATTTATTGGGCTGATACCTTGGACAAAACTTTATAATATTTGTCTGATACCATAAGATTTTAGCTTGTTGCTCAAATTGGTTTAGCTTAAACTCGATTTGATGCAAAACTTTCAAATTTTAGCTTGATACCTTAATTATTGGCTAATAACGATCGTATCTTGCAATATTAGATTGGTTTGGCTTAAACCAATCAACTGAGTTTGAAGTGCTTGTTATGGCTATGGTTAAAAAAATCGGCTGATAAAGATACGAATCAGCTCTACCTAATTAATTTGAGCTTTTCTGATCTGAAACTAAAGGAAATTATAAATATTGGCTGAATAATATATCGGTCAGGTCATATATCGGCTGGTACCGGTTAATACTAAAAGTGGTTCAGAAATTTTTGTTGTTTCCTTGCAGGTTTTTTCCTTTTATACGTCAAATGTAACAACAACTCCCTTTTTATTTTTGCTATTTAATAAACTTGTATTTAGTAAATTATGTGTTGCTATAATCATGCACCTAATCTATGTGTTTCTAGAGGTAGGTAAGGTTCAGTTTCTTCCCATTTATGACTTGCCAGTAAATAGTAGCTGTTCATAGGAGGTTTTTGAAATATTTCATATGGTACCGAGATCACTTATTATGCAAGTTTTTCTGATTAACCTTTTATTTAATGTTCTCCAGGGATTGCTCGTGATAGTGGAACAATTTCTGAGGATGTTATTAGAAATGCATTTTCAGCAACAGATGGGTTTCTTGCTTATGTCAGGAGCACGAGGCAATTCAAACCACTAATTACTACAATTGGATCTTGCTGTTTGGTGGGAGTAATCTGGAGAGGAACATTATATGTTGCGAACTTGGGAGATTCTCGAGCTATAGTTGGTTGTGTAGATAGGTCAAATAAGATCATTGCTGAGCAATTGATTATAGATCACAATGCAAGTATGTCGGAGGTGAGGCAAGAACTTAGATCTCTTCACCCAGATGATTCACATATTGTGGTTCGGAAGCATGTACTGTGGTGAATAAAAGGCATCATCCAGGTCAGCTGTCTTTTTTCATTGTCATGGTGCTTTTATAGTTCATATATGTGGCTAATCTTTAAATTTCTATATAGGGTAGTTTCTGATGCAATTAATGATTTCTCCTCAAAAAAGACTTCAATAAGATAAGAAGCAAAATTAAACAACAACAAAGCCTTTTTCCCAATACTTGCGGTCAGCTGTTTGAATCCTTTTCCTCCTTGTATTCAGCTCCGATAAGGGCCATGTCCTTGGAACACCAACGGAAAGAAGATAAAATGCCAAATGCAAAGTAGTGATTTTATAATGTTTTTAGTGATTTTATAACATTTCTTATATGCCTAGGTGCTTAATTCTAAAACACTATTTCCCATAACCGATATCAGTAAGAGCATTTGCTTGTTTTCTGAAATAACAATCTGAAGTTGTTAGGTTATTTGTGCGCATGAGCACATGTTACTCTTTTGCTTCTTCTTCTTTGTTTTTTAGATAAATTGTGCTTTTCTTAAATTAGCTTCACCTACTTTTACTTCACTTTTCGTAGGTTTCAAGATCTATAGGGGATGCATACTTGAAGAGACCCGAATTCGCTATAGATCCATCTGTCCTTCGTTTTCGGCTTTCTGAACCTCTTCGTCGCCCTGTTCTGACTGCTGAACCATCGATATATACAAGAGTCAAACCTAAAACTTCTAGGCTCCAAATTGAGACTGAAGCAAGCTTCTTAAATCTTGGCTATTATTGGTCAGGTTGTACACTAAGTCTAGGACCAATTATACTCAGAAGATATGGAAGAATATGTGTCCTGATTCATTTCTGAATGAGTACAAGAACCTCTCTAATAAGAAGAGGAATAACTGTAACAAAGAAGGAAATAAATGTTGGCAGTTACTATTTACAGCCATGACATAATACCAATAAAGCCGCCTATCTTTTTGAATTTACAATATTGACATAAAGCACAAATTCTAGCACAGTACAACTGTCTTTCCTAATATACAGCAGCCTGAAATAAGTCCAGATTCATAATTAATAGTCTGGTGTGTATGAGCAGAGTTTGCATTTGTTTAGAAGTTGAACATTCATAACCTAATGTTACAAAATCCTGAAATAAGGTGTTCACTACATCTCAGTTTGTAGTCAGCTTTACAATTCTTATAAAGAAACATGCCCAGTAGCATACTGACTATATTCACAACCTCTGTCTACCTGCAGCTACTCTTCATAGGTCCAATCTTTCTTAATCTTGATTTCAGGATACAAGTTTGCAACATTGTCATCTTATTAGTCCTCTTTGTTTCCTAACATTCTGAACCAAAAGATATTGGACTTCATTGTTCTAGAGCTAGACTGGCATTAATTGTGGCCATATGATACACTAGAAGCACCTTTCCACTTGCATTCATTCTATTATATAGATGTGTCCACATCTATGGCGTGGTATTTAAATATTCCATCCGATGTAACAGAGTAGCCTGAGTAGCCAAATTGGCGTTGCCTTTGCCTGTATTAAACCTGATGTATATTCCCATTTTATGCACATTTTATTTTTGTTGCATCGTTTATGACAAATTTTCTTGATAAAATCTGCATTATTTTCATGTAAAATTATTCCTTTGCATGCATGTATGCTTGATTTAAGTTTTCCTATGGACCATTTAGTGTACATATCTTATGATTTTACTCGTCATTCTCAGCCCCACTAATTGAAGTTTTAGTTCTTTTTCCTCTTAACTACAATGTTAGCACTGTAGGTCTATTCATAAAGTCGGAAACATGTGGGGATCTGATGAAGTAAGCTCCTTTTATCTTTAAAATTAATCATTTATATTTATAGTATCCCTTTTGAGTTAAGGTAATATAATAGTGTTGTCTTCGTTCTTAATGTGAGTGTAATTAATTCAAACAAAAATTATAAAAAAATTGCAAATTACAAACAGCTAATTGTCCAAAAAAGAACTGGATAGACTTGTAAAGATCAAACAAAAATTATGAAAAAATTATACTAAATCATATTCCTATATAGAATTAGAAGTATAGACCTTTAAGCATATTTGGCATTGTGACCTTTAAGCAGATTTGGCAGTACAGTTGTAAAGATTGACTACTCTCGTGTTGATGTTAAATATTTGCATGCTTTCTTTTCAACTGACATTTTAGATTTGTAAGCATGTTTACTTATTTATAGGGGATTTGGATTAACTATTCCTAGTACTATTTAGATGCTGCTAAATGCCTGGTTTAGATGTCTTGTCTGATTTTTTTAGTTCATTTACAATCACAAGTTTCATGACTGTACAAGGCACTTGGCAATTTTAGTATTTGTTTTTATATCATAATGTATTTTCTTCTCAATTTTGTGTAGGTTGGCGTATATGTTTTTGATGGTTGTGGATAGCTGCTAGAAGGAAAGAGGCGATCGAGCTGTCTTTTGGCCTACAGGTATTTCTAAATAAAATGGCTTATTTTGGTCTACAGATACTTTGTAAATGAAATAGTTTATTTTCGCGTACAACTACTTTTTCTACATCTTGAATGTTTTAATGACTACTACTTTTTGTACATCTTGAATGTTCTAATGAAATATTTCATATTTTGGCAAATCTTTCCTATATCTTGATTGATCGAAATGCAAGTTGCGATTGAAATTGTTTGCGATTATTGTTATTTATATGTGATACAAAACAGGTTATGAAATATGAAATTCTGTAGCAGATATGAAATAATATAAAATTATGTAGCAGGTTTGTAGCACTCAAAACGTCTAAATTGTTGCTACCACGATAGCATATGATGAACGCTATAATAAATCAAACCATCTATAGCGTTCATGACAATCAATTCATCAAACGCTATAAATCATCCACAGCATTCACAAACGCTATAAATAATCCACAGCATTCATAAACGCTATAAGTAATCCACAGCACTCACGAACGCTATAAACCATCTACAGCATTTTAGAATGCTATAAAGTATTTACAGCATTCATAAACGCTATAAACCATCAACAGCATACACGAACGCTATAAACCTTCTACAGCATTCATGAACGCTATAATGTTATAGCGTTCACATGTCTGGACATACTATAGCGTGGGCGATTATAGCAAACAGAATATGCTATAGAAGGCTTTCTATAGCGTTCTGCGCACGCTATTGTAGGCCATATTTGTTGTAGTGAAATAAAAATAAACACACGGCAACAGAAACACACAGACACAGCCTCGTGCGGGCATGTCAGAGTCTCGTGTCCACGACACAAGCCACAACACGACACGTGCTCGTGTCCACACGTAGCCCATACATAGGGCTAACTATACGATATGTCACGAAGTGTCCATGCTATGTCCACACGCTGTACGACATGCGTATTAGACGCGGGATCGCACAGGTTCATGCATAATGCATTACCAGTGCATGAAGGATTCCGTGTCCGACACGACACGACACGAGGGGCAACGAGACTCGGGGGGTGTGTTCGCAGACACTGGCACCACATGTCCACCAAGTGTCAGCCTCCCTCAAGCCGTGTCGTGTCCACGGTGAGCCCGAGCAACAGGATACTGCACAGGCTCGTGCATGCATGTTCGTGTCCATTTTGGACACGGACACAGCACGGAATCGCACTCATTGTCAGTGATATGTGATCAACACGTGTAGGGCTAGAAAAACATATATTTACTTGATGAAAATAAGAATAAAATAGTCACTGTGGTATTTCATCAAACACATGTCATAGGATACAGATACGTGTCCGATACGCACATCAAATTTAATACTAATTCCTACCAAACTCATTCAACAGGTAAGGGACATCTAGATGGATGCAACTATGGAAAGAAATTTGAGATTTGAATCAATTTGAGAGATTTTATCTATTGAGAGTAGATCTTAATGAAAAAGCCCCAAAATGAGATGTTTTCCAATAGAAATGGTCAAATGAGCTCAAATCTATGCAAGCAAGCTTACTTCAACGTCTACTCCAAAAATGAATCCAAATGCAAGTAAGTGGGATCAATTTGGTGGAGGAATAGCGAGATTTGATAATTTGGGGGAGAAATATTAAGGTTTCCAAAAGGGGGATCTCCAAAAGAGGCAAGTGGCTAATAAGAGACATTATATAGGGGGTTGGGGTCTCCATATGGCTGCTATTGGCTAATAGAGATTAGGGTAAGATTTTCATTGGAAAATGTGCTATGGGCCTAATGCTCTAGCTAGTTGTCTCAACTTTCTAGCTAATAGGCCCAATTACACATAGCGCCTATTCTCCTCATGCACCCAAGTTACACTCAAGTCAACTTGAGTTAGATTAGGGTCCTACACCATTCCACCATGCTAACTAAGTCACCATAGTCATGGTCAAACACTAGGCTAGTCTCTAAGGTCTCAACTAGCAAAATTCAAAATCACAACACCAATACAATTAATAATAAAATAATTCAAAAAAACCACAATGACCAAAATACCCTTTAGGCTAAAAAGTGGTAGTGACAAATCTATCCTCCTTAAAATAATTTTATCCTCGAAATTAAAGACAAAACAAAACTTATGGGTGTTCAGAGTGAAGCAGACAGTTGATGCTACTCATCCTCGATACAAAGCGAGACAGTTAGTTAAAGGTTACGGTCAGGGGAAGGACGTAGATTATGATGAGATCTATTCGGGTAGTACTAACATTGGTTGTCATGCCCCGGTCTCGTAGGACTTGTCGTCCTCTCTAAGGCGTGATGCCTTATGAGCCTAGGTTGCGCTCGTACAAGGCGGGTTCCATAACAGTCGATTAAATAGCTTGTGACGTGATCATCGCACAGAAGTTCCAAGCAAAAATATTAAATATACAAGGCAACACAAGCATTGTAACAAAATCACTTTCTTTTATTGATAATGAAGATAAGATTACAAGGGCGTGAAGCCAAGTTACAATCACTCAAGCTCACTTTTCTCTCTGATTACAATCGCTTATCTCTTTCTTATCTCTCAATACAATTTGACGAGCCAGCGGATGCTTCAGATAGGTGATGTCCATAAATTATTTTCACGACCCGTTACCCAAATTGTTGGCCCGGGCCGAGCCATGTCCAGCCTACGCTTGGTAAAAGCGTAGTAAGTTATTCTAAGAGTTTATACATGAATGATACTAAGTGTGCTAACATTAAGCCAAATAAGATTTTATCACAACACAGCTTCTATTAACGAAAGTAAACAAGTGTTAAAAGTTATTATACTTCAATGTATGAGACTGGAGACAAAGTCCAGTATCCAAATATAAGTTCAAACCAAAGTCTAAGTCTCAAAACACATGAAAGATATCTAAGCAAGGTTCCCCGCTGGGGCCTCTTCTGGTGCTAAGGCCAGGTCCTCAAAAGCTGCAACATAGTAGGTATCACATAGCATTTCCTTCTCGGAAAGTACACCTACAACGTTATCCTGTCAGGACGGTAGCAAGTACTTGTACTACAAACATATAATACTGATCATGACATGGCAAGAGATAAAATGACTGTAATCCTGACATGGCACAATCTATCATGTAAAATCACAACTATCATAGCAAAGATACATTTATCATGGCGACACATGCATATATATTGTTTAAAACTTGAGCAGGTACGTGATCGTCAATAGGTGTAAAATGTACTGTGGCACAAGTATATAAAATGTACTTCTGTATAAGTAAGCAAGCGATAGATGTACATACATACAAAAACAGCTGGTATGCCTACGACAAGGTATACATATAAAATGTCAACCTTGCTCGGTACATATGTACGGAAGAAGGGGACAAGATCACGTACTCAACTATCAGTTTCTCCCATGTGAGATATGTAAAAGCTCTTCTAAGCATGTGAAGATACTGAGAATCTATATAAAACATGTAATGATATGACTTTGCAATTTCCATAAAGCAGTATTTTAACATGGTTCATTCACAGTTCATTATCATATGCAGTAAATAAGTTTGTAGGGGTACTTGCCTCGAGCAAAGCAAGAATAAGAATATGAAGATACATATGTCCGATGTCCTGTCAAAATGATATACAAACTCAGCCTCTAAGTTATGATTAAGATTACACTAGTATTGTGACACGACTCCTAATAGGACACTTGCTAGGTGAAGCTCTAGTAGTCCAAAGTGAGGTGTTACCACGTCTAAACTAACAAGTAGGTCTCTACACTAAGGTAGGGTAGAGTCTCGATACTAAAATACCACAAAAACCCACAAAAACACACAAGTCATTATTAATCAATTAATTAAACAGACTCTACACTGTTTTCCAATAATTATTAAAATAGTTATACAGACCTAAAATAGGTGAAATAATATACCAAATTGTTCCTTGTTAATTATAGTAATTTAATCTAATTTTTTTGTAATTTATAATCCAGTGTAATTATTTATTAAAAATCAGAATACAAGTGTATATTGAACATGAGTTCTGTTTTACTATTTTTAACCAGTGCCAAAACGGTAAATTAAATCAGGGAAAAATTATATTAAATTAGATTAATTAACATAGTATTTTATAAATATTTTTCTAGAATTTATTCAACAATAAAAAGTTGTCTAAAAATTCAAAGTTCATAAATCACAGCTTCTGAAATTAAATAAATAATTATCTAATGTATTTGTCCGTGTATTTGAAATTGAACCGAAGTCCAGATACGGAACTCGAAACCATGAATCAAGTCCAACATGACACGAGTAGACCCCGAATATGTGTAGGCTCACCTAAGCCCGATCAACCCATGCTAGGCTTGGACTAAGAGTGGTCGTTTGCGCAAAGTACGTAAAATTGTCAATAAATGCAAAATTTAAATACATGTAATTTAAAGAAATTTAAATTGTAAAATTGAAAGCATACATGTTATGTATAGGCACTGTATATTTTATATATTACAGTATAGGAACTATATTTTAATTACATAATTAAATGACATAATTAAATGACAGAATTTGAAATACATATTAGAGTATAGACACTGTATATATAACATAATTTAAATAACATAATTAAATACCAGAATTTAAATACATATTACAGTATAGGCACTGTATTTATAAAGTACATATTTAAATATTACAGTATAGGCACTGTATTTATATTGACATAACTTAAATAAATAAATGACATAAATTAAATGACAGAAATGGAAATGCATGATTAAAATAAATATAATTTTATATAATATATTCATCCAAAAATACAAAGAAATTAACATTATATTGATATCATTTATCCTAATTTTATTTAGGTATATACATATACATATATGTATATATACATATATACAAAATAAAAAATAAACTATATACAAATATATATAAATAATATTAATTAATTTAAGAATACAGAAATTAACATTGACAGTATTATACATTATTTATATTATACAATAATATACATATATATATATATATATATAATATATATATATATTATATAATATATATATCTATTCTATATATATCTATATATATATATATATATAGATATTATATTATATATATTATATATATATATATATATATATATTAATATATATATATATATATATATATTATATATAAAATATATATATATAGATATATATATTATATATATATATATATTATAAATATATATACAAAATATTATTTTATATATATATATATATATATATATATATATATATAGATATATATATATATTTAATTTATATATATTTATATATATATAAATATATATATAAAATATTCTATACAAATATTTATTTACTCCCAAAACAAAACAAACAAATAATAATAAACACAAATATATATACAAATATAATTATACACACACAAATATATATACAAATATATTATTACTCCCAAAACAAAACAACAAATAATAATAATAATAATAACCCCCAATCTACAATAAGGGGGCTCGAACTTGGGTCAACTAAAGGGGGATCCTAAGCGCCACTAACCATTAGGCCAGTATATAGCCAGTGTATATATATATATATTATATATATATATATATATATATTATATATATAAGTGAATGGTGAGTCTCGTTCCCCCACCCTTCCCGGGGAGCTCTCTAGGGACCCCTCCGTCCCTCCCCTGGTTCCCGTCAGGCTCTCGGCGGCCTCCCCGCCGGGCTCGATGCATCTCCCTGGCCAGCCGACGCCCTAGCTCTGGTGGGCCATCCCCCTCCCGACTTCTCCCCTCTTCCTAGGCTCAGCAGCCTCCATCGTCCCTTCATTCGGTCTACTCCGCCCCAGTCCGCTTCCAAGCCTCGGCACCCGACGTTCCTGGGTGCTTCCGTTCCCTCACTTTCGGTCTGGAACGAACCTCGCTTCGTCCTGTGCCCGATGTGCCTTCCAGCTATCGGGCCGCCCCCTCTTGGGCCGGGAGCACCGCGGTGTTCAGCCACCGGTAGCCTCAGCCCCCATCTCCCGCCTACTTTTAAATTTTGAACGGGTCTTTGGCCCCATCGGGTGGGGAGCCCCCTGCGGTAAAGGCATCGGGCGTCCCATCGACAGGCCCCTCGGGTACACTTCTTCTGGCGCCCCATTCGAGGAGGTCCTGGCCGTTTACGCGCTCTCTGATGCACATAATTCTGGTTTTTTACGCAGCTAATTGTGTAGCGTACAACTCCCACCCCTCCATCGAGTCAACCGGTGGTCCCACCCGCCCTCTCCATTGTATACTCATCTTTATTATCCCCCTCTCTTCTACGCTGATCCCCACCCCCTCCATTCGACGCCCCCCAGATTCCCCCCTCCTCCTCTACGCAGACTCTCCACCCCCTCCATTATATCCTCCTAGATTCCCCCACTCTCATCTACGCAGAATCCACACCCTCTCCATTCTACGCAACTCCAGATTCCCCCCTTCTCCTCTACACAGAACCCTCTCGGTTCTTTATCGTTATCCATCCGGGACCCCTCCCCTCCCTTCTTATCAGCCGTCCCCAACCCTCCCCCTCCCCATCCACTCCCCTGCGTGGCATGCGCAACCTCAGTTCAGGCACCCCCCGCCTCCATCCCTTCCGTGGCCCTCTCTTTCGTAACCCTGGTGCCCCATCCAGACGTCGGAGTCGTCGGTACCGGGGAGTCCTCAGGGGAAGCCCTGGACGTTCTTTCCCTTCACAGTCCGGCCGAGTTCGTCACTTAGACGACGCACCCACCTAATCGGGGAGCGACATCCTCCCCGTCCTCTTCAGCCTTCCAGGAAGATCATTCATCGTCTCCCCCTAGGCAGGTCCCCCCGGCCGGGCCCGGATCCCTCTTGACCAGCCTAGAACCCTTCCCACCCCGGACTGCTCCTCAACCTTCCCTCGGTAGGACCCAGGATCCTCCTCCCACCGGAGCAGCCCAGCCTTCTTACGCTGCCAAGCTGCGCCGAGACTTAGCTTCCCCGAAAAGCCTTCTTCTCTCCGACGTCAACCTCCCGGACATTGAATACTCTCAGGATTCCCCAGTTCCTTTGGTCCCTTTCTCGGACCTGGAATTAACCTATTTGTTATCCTCATTCCCCCACACCTTTATCCTTAAATTTTCCTTCGGATGCCCCAAACTATCCAAAGTGCAGGAGGTGATAGCCAGTTGGAGACTCTCGACGGATTACTGGGTGGCCCCACTCAACCCCAGATATATGATCCTCCACCTCTCCTCCATCGGCGACCACAGGACAGTGTACGCCAAGGGCACCTGCAAAATCGATACCCACCAGATGAAGATCATTAAGTGGACACCAGACTTTAACACCAAAGTTGACTCAACGACGGTCGCCGCCTGGGTGACCCTGCCAAATCTACCCCTAATATGCTTTGTCCCAGCGGCACTCAGGCGTATTGCCAATTCTTTCGGGACGTATGTGGCAACAGCGCCGGAGACTAGTAACCTCACCAAGGCTCACTATGCCAAAATCTGTGTGGAACTCGACCTCTCCTCAGAACCACCCAATTCCATTACCATCGAGCTGGGCAACCAAATCCACACTCAACAAATCCTCTACGACAATCACATTATGTTCTGCAACCACTTTCATTTAAGAGGTTACCTTCCTAGGCACTGCCACCGTCTTCGCCCAGAACTCAAGAAGAAATCAGCCCGGACAGATACCGAGCTTACTGAGGGGAGAACTCACAAATCACCACTGCTTCCTCTACCGAACACGTACACAAGATTCGGCTCCAGTAACGACGTGATCGACAAGTGCGAGCTCCCTAGCAAA
This sequence comes from Iris pallida, assembly GCA_029216955.1. Lineage (NCBI taxonomy): Eukaryota > Viridiplantae > Streptophyta > Magnoliopsida > Asparagales > Iridaceae > Iris > Iris pallida. Next base: position 32,440,869 of record JANAVB010003398.1, read on the forward strand.
GCCCTGATCCCTTTCATAACCCAACATATCCCTCTATCCAACCAATTCGATATTCTAGAATCGGGTGACACGGAAGCATCCACGGAGGTCGCATGCCCATTAGCTGCTTCAGGCCTCTCCGAGATAGTGCCCGACCCCCTATCATGGAGATGGTAGTGGTGATCTCTGATAGCAGCCAGGCAGAGCAACAACAATCCAACGAGGACCCCGCTGAAGAAACCCTGACAATCACTCCCGGCGATGCAGATCAACAAAACAATAGCGAAAACCATATTGAAGAAGACCTCGCTATCCTAGGACCGGACCTAGCAAGGAAAGGACTTCATGTCCAAGCCGCAGGCTACCCTCTCCAGCAAGCTATTCTTCTGATTGGGAGCGCCAGCGACTCCCTAGTCATCCCCACCGAGGATCCCACAATGGACTCCGCAGAGGAATTGATAGACCCCCCTACGGTCCACCCCGAGCAATCCACCAGCGACCCTTCCATCTCGTCTCAGGCAGAAGTGTCCACCTCGGGCGGGATATATGCCAAGATAGGAAACGCCGAAACTACAACTATCCAAACCAGATCCGCTGCTAAGCGAAACAAAAAACCCTCACACAACCTCATTAATGCTTAACTTCCTATCTTGGAACGTCCGCGGTCTGGCGAACAAACCTACATTAAGGAGAATTTCTAGCCTTCGAAAAATCCACAAGATCGATATCCTCATCATTATAGAACCCAAAATCCCCCCCAAAAGATTAAAATCAATTCAGCTACAACTCGGCCTTCCATCGGCCATAGCAGGCAGGCACGATATTTGGATCTTGTATACGAATAACATCAACATCGAAGTCATCCAGGACTCATGGCAAGCCCTATCCTGCTGGGTGGAACACCCTATTCTATCGGAACGGGCTATCCTATCAGTGGTCCACGGCAGCTGTGAGATCGCTGAGCGGAAACACCTCTGGAACGACCTGCTTGACATCTATCAGCACAACATCAACTCCCCTTGGCTTTGTATTGGGGACTTCAATGCGATTACCCGCAGAGAAGAGAAAATCGAAGAAAGGCCCCCCTCCCCGTTTCGGCAATGCAAGACTTCAACAACTTTATCTTCAACGCTCACCTAGCCCCCCTCCAATTCAACGGCAACGCGTTCACATGGTACAACATGCAGGAAGGTGAACGCCGTCAATACTCCAGACTGGATAGGGCCCTCACGAATGCTTGCTGGCATGGAATGGGGATTAATTCCAAACTGTCTCACCTCAACTCCACTGAATCTGACCACACCCCTCTGATGGTTGAAATAAAAAACAATACCAATCAATACAAAAAGAACTTCCAATTTCTCGACTTCTGGACCGATCACCCCCAATTTTTGGGCATCGTTGCGGAAGCCTGGAATAGCGACGAATCTTCCGACCCCCTCTTGCGGGTGAGCAACAAACTCAAAGCAACGAGGATATCCCTATCTAATTGGAGCAAAAATGCCTACAGGGATATATTTCAAGCTGTTCGGGTTGTAGAGGACGATGTCACCCGGGCCGAAGCTATATTTGCCACGGACCGATCTCCCAAGGCCAGGAAAGCCCTGAACCTCACCAAGGCCATGCTCAAATTCAGACTCAAAGTGGAGACAGACTTCTGGAAGAAGAAATAAAGGTTGAAATGGGACAGCGAAGGGGATAAAAACTTAAAATATTTCTACGATTGCGTCAACAGTCGAAGACACAAACTATCGATTCACCATATCGCTGACGAAAATGGGAACATCATTACCGACTATAAGAGCATCCAAGCGGCTGCAGCGGATTTCTTCTCCAAATTATTCTCCAAAGAGACGGTTCACAAAGATAGATCCTTCCTGGACCAAATCTCCATTCTCATTAATGATGCCGACAACGCCCAGTTCGATCGCCCCCACACCGAGCAGGAAGTTAAAGAGGCGGTGTGGGCTCTGAACGAGCACAGCGCACCCGGCCCAGATGGATTCTCGGGAGCCTTCTTCCGCAACTGCTGGGATATTATCAAACAAGACATCACCGAAGCGGCAATCGCTTTTCTCGAAGGTGCCACATACCCCAGAGCCATATCCAACGCCAAGCTGATCCTTATCCCGAAAAAAAATCTTGAATCCTTTCACAATTTTTGACCCATCAGCCTGTGCACCTTCACCAACAAAATAATATCCAAGATCATCGCTACCAGAATGGCTGGTATGCTCCCCAAAATCATCTCGGAGGAACAAAGCAGCTTTGATCGAGGGAGGAACATCCAGGACAATATCATGCTGGCTCAAGAGTTAATCACCTGCATGAAGTTTTCAGCAAGAGGGGGCAACATTGCCGTAAAAATTGACATGGAGAAAGCTTACGATAGACTAGATTGGCAATTTATGATCTGGGTCTTCAGGGCTTTCGGATTCTCCAAAATTGGACCAACATCATGTGGAGATCCGTCAGTAACTCATGGTTCTCCACAGTTATCAACGGTCAAACTGGGGGGTTCTTCAAATCAACACGTAGTGTTAGACAGGGTGACCCTCTATCTTCCACGGTCTTCATCATAGTAGCAGATGCTCTGAGTAGAAACCTTAACAACATGGTCAGCACTCCAAACTTCCAGCACTACCACACATCCAGTGGATGCCCCATCATCACCCACCTGGCATTTATGGATGACTTACTCATCTTCTCATCTGGGGATGTTAGAGCGATGGAGATGGTACACAATACCCTGATGAGGTACTCCAGATGCTCCGGACAGAAGATCAATCACTCCAAGAGCGTTATCTACGCCCATCACAGCATCAAAAGAGAGCATGCTATTAGCCTCACTAATGCAACATCCTTCTCTGTTGTCCACCCCCCGTTCAACTATCTTTGTTGCCCCCTTGTTTACGGAAAATCCAACGTTGGCATCTTTGAGAACTTGACCACCAGAATTAGGAACAAACTCGAGAGGTGGCATAATGCTACTTTGTCTCCAGGTGGGAAGATGATACTCATCAAACATGTGCTCACTTTGATTCTTATCCATACTCTGGCGGCGTGTTCTCCGCCTTTGAAGGTTCTCTCTTCGATCGAGCAGATCTTTAGCAACTTCTTTTGGGGGCACAACAAAGGACAAGACAAACACTACTGGGCCAGCTGGGATACCATGGCTCATCCGACTGAAGAAGGGGGTCTGGGATTCACCAAACTCACTCACATCGTTAATGCTTTATCGATGAAATTGTGGTAGAAACTTCGCACGAGTAAGAACTTATGGACCAGGTTCATAAAGGCCAGGTACTTCAAACACATCCACCCATCAGTAGCCATATCCAACAGCAGATCTTCGGCGGCTTGGCGTCGTATCCTAATCGAACGCGATCTCGCTGAGCCGGCCATTGACTCCAACTGGGTAGTGGAGAGTCGGATCCCTTCCATGAGAGATGGATTGGGGATAGCTTGATCCCGTGTCTGGCCAAGTCCCCAGGTAACAGCAGGATCAGTGACCTGTGGAACTCCACTAACAACGCCTGGGACTGGGACAAGATTCGCGAACAGTCTGGTAACGAAATGGTTAACAGCATCCGTCAGAACGGACTTAGCATCGGTCACGATGCCGACGAGCTGAGGTGGTCGCTTGTGGCTTCCGGGACTTTCTCGGTGAGATCGGCGAGAATCGCAGTCCAAGGGAACAGGCAGCCGCATCTTTCCATTGCGCACTATTGGCATTCCAGCATCCCGAAGAAATGGTTCTTCCTCATGTGGAGATTCATTAGGAAGAAAGTGTCAACGGACGAAACCCTGAACTCTATTGGGATTAGTTTAGCCTCAGCTTGCAATTGTTGTGCCGAGTGCCACATGGAGACTATTGACCACATCTTCCGAGAAGGGAGTCTTCCAGGCAGGATCTGGAGAACCCTTAACCAGTACTACAAAATAGATCCAGGCCGTGGACGCTTCCACGATCTGGTAGACTTCTGGGGATCTGCTTTCCACGGCCACCAGATCGTAGCAACGGCTGCTACGTGGGCGATTGGAAAAAATTGCAACAAGGCGAGATACGAGGGACGCCAATACTCAGCCGACCAGCTCACTAAGGAGATCTTCCGGTAAGTGCGTAAACGGAGCACCCTGTGCTCCCACACCCCGAAAGCATTCTGGCCCTCGATCCCCCCATAGCTTTGGGGGGTCGAGCGATCTCTCCCCCTCCATGTTTGTTTTTGTGGTATACTTGTATAGGCTTTGCTTGTTGTGCCTTGTATACGTGTTCTGGCTTCGGCATTTTTAGCATTGATTAATAAAACGAGGGGTTTCTTTTAAAATATATATATATATATATATATATATATATATATATATATATATATATATATATATATATATATATATATATACTCCCAAAACAAAATAAACAAAAATAATAATAATAATAACCCCCAACCTACAAAAAGGGGGCTCGAACTCGGGTCAACTAAAGGGGGATCCCAACTGCGCACGTTGACCATTAGGCCCGATTTTGGCGCTGTTAATGAAGGGGTTTCTGTATAATATAACGTGAAAAAAAAGGGGGGGTTTCGGTCATCTCCTCCGTGTCCCGAAGCTCTGGACACTTCGAAATGTGTCCAGTTCATGTCGGGGGTTCCCAGACACGAACTCTCGTATCGAGGGGTATTGTTGTGATCGTCGTTTCATTCTCGATACGTTGGTTACAACTACGTGTTACCACGACAAAATTTTGTGCCGTGTGCGAGTGTCTAAAACTAGGGTTAGGTATTACTCAGCGTATAGACGTCGAGACGAGTCGAGAGTGGAGGCGATTTGTTCGTCTCGTCGAGACGAATAAGTCCATGTCAAAAAAAAATCGACGAAGGATGAAGAAATGGAGGAGTTACATACGTGGCCGGTCGGGCGGGCTACGGCGGCGGCGGCGAGTGTGTTCTTCGGGTCGGGCTCGCCGTTCTCGACTCGTTGGTGGCTTCCTTGGTCGACGATGAGGTCGAATGGCAGAGAATGGGGGGTCGCCGGAGTTGATCGCCGGCGGCGAGCTCGTATCAGATCGTAATAGAGAAGGAAATTTCTAAAATAATTAATTTGAGGATTTAATTTACCATTAATTAAAATTGATTTAGAAATTAGGATTTTTTTCCTTGGGGTGTGTGCATATTTATAAAAAAAATTTATTAGGACAAAGTAACCATAGTTAATTACTAACTCGACCCTAGGGTTAGATTTTTACCATTTTGCCAAAATGGGGAGAAATGCAGTTTTTACGGTAGCAGTTATTTAATTACAAAAAATTCAAATGACGTCCAAACGAGTCCAAACAAATCGCAGAAAAATCCAAAATTAATAGAAAAATATTTAGAACCTAATGGAATCAATTTAGGGCAATTTTGGAATTATTTTTAATTTATTAAATTTTTTGAAAATAGGGGTTACAAATCTACCCTCCTTAAAGAAATTTTGTCCTCAAAATTAAGGTTTGACAGGGGCTCAAAACACGATAGTGAGTTTAGACAAATATCCTATGCACGATCAAAGAACAATGACTAGATGTGATTAAGATAATCAAAATTGTTTAGTTACGATCAAGTTAGAATCAGGCCTAAGTATATAATGGTCAATAGGATAGGCACGATCTAATATAGGGACGATACGATTAGACATAATTAAGAATAATCAAATATTTGACACGATCAAGTCCTAGAATCACGATCTTCGGGATAAAAGTCGTCTAGCCGTGCTAGATCATCTAGGCACGATCAAACATGAAGAATGATGGCTAAGTCAAATCATGGTTAGCACGAAACTAGTCATTATTAAGAATTTAAATCGAAAGTTTAGGCACGAGTGATAATGGTATCTAGAACCAAAAAATGATCATAATCAAAATTTTGACACGATCAAAGATAAGGTTAATCTAACCTTGGTCAAACCGTAATTAGGCATGATGAGGAATATAATTGTATTCCAAGCACGAGCAACATATTGATAGAGATCTAGGCCACGATGGGATTTAAATCAATTAAGTACGATCAAAGATTAAGAATATTGGTATGATAAAGGAGATGACCAAAGTTGAATGGTCGCGATCAAAGGGATTTAGAAATTAGCGATATTGGAATTTAAAGAATGATTTAAGGATAGGAAAAATCAAATTCCTTTTATTATGATAGAGAAATCAAAAGGCAAGATTTCATAGGGGAGTCAAGATAATCATCTCACTCTACTACTACCAAGTTTATCTGACCATCATTTGCCAATCATACATTTATCTCACAAGTCCAAATATGAAAATCAAACCCTTATATGACTCCTACCAAAAATCATAACCTTCAGTCATGAAGATTGAACCTTGCCATAATACTATAGACTTGACCTGTATTCCAAGGTTACTAACCCATAATGTATGTTCTTGTTAGAGCTTCTCAAAATTTTCTACCCTCCTTAATTTTGTAGTTCATTCTCCATTTAGTCATCCTGAAGTCGAAATTCCTTCGTCTTGCCTTTAACCTAGATCCGAAATTCTTGAATCAAGGATCATAAGTCGTTAATCGTTATTCCAATTGATACTCTTGTATTGCTCAAGTCTAACATCACTATTACCATATAAAATTTTATCCTTCATTATAAAATCAGTTCACAATCCTTTCATCTTACACCTTTAATCATTATCCTCATTAAATTCAGAATTTTTACAAAAATCTCTAAGGGTTCCTTTAACACAATAACGTAGTGTTATCCCTATTTCTAGTCATTCTCTTACCAATCGTTATTTAATTTCGTATCATCACAGCATGCGCTTAAAGTCTCTTTCCCATTATTTAAATTTCTAAATTGGTATCATAACCTCAAAATAAAATATCTCGATAATCAGTAACCTAAAATCATCCAAGTTCTCAAAATATTTTGACCTTGAATATCCTTATCAGTTCTAAAATACATCTACGAAATATTAATGTTCTAACCATTAATGTATATTCTACTGCTCTTCTTATTCGAAATTCTCCTATATTCTTTCAAACTAATTCATCATCAAAATAATTCTCTAGTGTAATCATTTCTAAGCCGATACTACTTATCTCTTCATGTTTCTAATTTCAGTCATAGCTTTTTTCCACAATTTTATCTGAATGTCCAATATTTTATACTTCCACCAAGATTACCATATGATAACAACTTACGTCCTTTCCGAGCTAGGTGATTTATGATACCCTTTTTTTGGTATTTTCCAAGTGAAGAAATACGAAAATTCAAAAAAGATTTCAAAGTGTAACTAACTGAAGTAGGTACGAGATAATTGAGATGTAATTAAGACAGGATTAATTAAGATGAAGAAATAACGATAAGGTAAAAAAATAAAAAAATAATGATAGAAATTTGTTATTGCTCATCCGGTCATAATGAAGTAAACCGATTTAAGATATGATCTGATAATCATACATTTCTTCCTGAAATCATATTGCCAGAATTTTTGCCACACCGGTAAGCATAGCTGCAATAAACATAGCTGCAATAAACGATAGAGTCCATAGCTAAGGTATATATCCGTTAATCATGTTATTTAGAATTCTCACCACGCCAACCTGTATGGCTGTAAGAAAATCTAAATTCCATAACTATGATAAGTATATCCAAAATCATGCTCTATGTCCTTGTCATTCTAGCTAGTATGGCTGCGATAAATTCTAAACTCCATAAATAAAGCAGATATTTACCGTTTCCCCTGTCATCATCAAATATGTTATCAGAATACACCTTAACTCAATCTATAAAATTTATCTTGATGCAAAATCAAAGTCAATAACAAATATCAGGAATCAAATTCAACAACGAATTAAGGAAGAGTAAATGGAAATAAGCGAAAACAGATTTCAAGATAAGATTTAGAGTAAGATTCTCAGGGGTCATCCCAAGGGTACTATCTTGGTCAAAATTGAAATCAACTGAATTCTAAATAAGAGGCTAATTATAGTTAACAGTCCTATGCTGTGATTAGTATTTCCTATGTTGTAATCCTAGTAATCCTCTAGGTATTCTAAATGTTGTCCCTAGTGTTATCTAGTTATCTTAAGTTCCTAATTGCAGGCATGCTTGGTACAATGATGTAACCAAACAACTTAGCCTCGACTTGCATGTACCACCACTAAAAATATGTCATGACCCGTTATCCAAATTGTTGGGCCGGGCTGAGCCATGTCCAGCATTCGCTTGGTAAAAGCGTAGTAAGCTGTTCTAAGAGTTTATACATGAATGTTACTAAGTGTGCTAACATTAAGCCAAATAAGATTTTATCACAACACAACTTCTATTAATGAAAGTAAACACGTGTTAAAAGTTATTACACTTCAAATTTATGAGACTGGAGACAAAGTCCAGTATCCAAATATAAGTTCAAACCAAAGTCTAAGTCTCAAAACACATGAAAGATATCTAAGCAAGGTTTTCCGCTGGAGCCTCTTCTGGAGCTAAGGCCAGGTCCTCAAAAGCTGTACCATAGTAGGTGTCACATAGTGTCACGCCCCAGTACCGAAATACGGAGACGGACTAGGCCAGTTACTCCATATGAGGTATATAAACGTCATACGACGATCGTGGCTGTCAAGAGACAAGGAGGTGCATGCTATAATCAAGTCTCCTATGGACTTACAGAGCATCTAGGGCTCAATCAATCAAACAAGAAGCAGTAAATAATGATCATATAAGATAAAGCAGTAAGGCGTCCCCGACGTATCATTAAAATGATTATGGGGATCTAGCTTTATAAGATAGCTAGCCCAGATAGTCATAGGTACATAATTTTATTCAGCTGCAGTCTGATTTAATTACAAATTATGCAAAGACAAAATATCCAGATTAGCCGGCTAAACAGGTGTCGGTGGCTAAACGGTAGAACATAAATAAAGATACTAGAGTGGTGGAGAAGAAACCACTCGAGTCTTTCGCCAGCCATGCTCCTAGTATGCACCATTGACGTCAGGGAGGAAGTTTGGATCCTCAAGCGCTGCTACGAGATCTGGCTAAACAAAACCAGCGGGGTCAGTCCCGAATAGCAAGTACCACAAGGAAGCACAAATGAGTGAGATAAAACCCAAGCACAAAATAATAATACTAGTAATAATAAAAGCTTCTGGTCGTAACCTCGGTCCACAGCCTATCCTAGCACGATAGCCCAAGCCAATAACCAAACAAGGACATGGGTTGGACCACGCACCATGACAGTCCATGTCCCTCGGCTACTAACGGAAGTGACAAGGCACAGTCAAGTCATTTTTCAAGCGACCATTCATTCATGCAACTTTCTATATTTGGCGGAGTTATCCTCGCGATACTGATTAAAAGGAATCCTCAGATCGTGTCAACCCAGCAGGGCTAGCCAAACCATAAGACATATAGCATATTGATTTTGTACCGGTCCCCCGGAGGGCTATCGCGCTAAAATATATAACACATAGCTCGTAGGAATCGGATATAGCATCCGCTATAGGCGAGTGAAACCATATCCGTGGCGGCCAACCCTACACGTCAGGACTGGGCCTGGGGTGGCTAGTGTGGCACGATCTCGAGATTCTTCCTACCCAATGCATCTACCAAGTTAGTTGCCTAGTTAATCCCTAGGTTATCCACGGAGTTCACATATCGTGGTCACATGCTCACTTCCCTAGATATCGTACATTGTACGAGTACCCCAAGAAATGATCCGTACTGGCTCATAGAGTCATACATATGTATCCCCTTCTTGGTGTAATGCAACATATAACACATACCACATCATTGCTACTGACCAATCGCTATATAAATACTGAACTTTTGGAGGTACTGACAGTATTACATAGGAACACTTAGCACTTAGTATAGCACATCGGTGCTCACATAGATTGTACCTTATTACACATATAGGGTTATCCAGCATACGCATAGGAGTCAGATCAGGAATGAGGACCAAGACACAAGAGAAAATAGAACAAGAAGGTACTATGCACTTAGGATATGAAGTGCTCACAAGTCATAAAGATTTTTGAAGTCAAGATAAAGATCTACAACTTTCATGTTGAGAGTTTGAAGAAATTATGGCCACAATTCAGCCAAAAGGGACATAAAACAGCCAAAAACAGCCAAAATATGCACTATGCGGCACTATGCAGTACTTCCATCTGCGGCTCGGCACTATGCGGCACTATACGGTACTATATAGCACTTCTATCTGCGGTTCGGCACTATACGGCCCTATGCGGCACTATGTAGTACTTTCATCTGTGGTTCGGCACTATGCGGTACTATGCGGCACTATGTAGCACTTTTATCTGTGACTCGGCACTATGCGGTACTATACAGCACTTCCATCTGCGGCTCGGCACTATACGATACTATGCAGCACTTCCATCTATGGCTCGGTACTATGCGGCACTATACGGTACTATGCAGTACTTCTATCTGCGATTCGGCACTATACGATACTATGCAGCACTTTCATCTGCGGCTCGGCACTATGCAGCACTATGCGGTACTTCCATCTGTGGCTCGACACTATGCGGCACTATACGGCACTATGTAGCACTTTCATCTGCGGCTCGACACTATACGGACTATGCAGCACTTCCATCTATGGCTCGGCACTATACGGCACTATGCAGCACTTCCATCTGCGGCTCGACACTATGCAGTACTATGCGGCACTATGCAGCACTTCCATCTGCGGCTAGGTACTATGTGGCACTATGCAGCACTTCCACCTGCGGCTCGGCACTATGTAGTACTATGCGGCACTATACAGTACTTTCATCTGCGGCTCGACACTATTCATGCGGCACTATTCATCGTCCCTGCCAAAACCAGGGCAGATGACATAAAAAATATTCAAATATTGCTTTGGCCATAACTTTCACAAAATAAGTCAAAATCTAACTTTTCATAGGTCAAAATAGTGTAGAATCAAATTTTCCACAACCTAGGATCATTTGTTTTCGAAAATAACAAAGTTTGATAGATCAAAACCATATAAATACTAAAAATCCTAGTTTTAGAAACTTAGATCTACACAAAACTAGTCATTAGAATCAAAAACTCCAAGAACTAAACTTCTAGAGAATGAAGAGAAGAACAATATAGACAAATAATATCAAAGGAAAAATCTAGAATGAAAAATGCACAAATTTCCACTTTTGAGCAAGTTGTACTTGCGTAAGGATGGTGGTTGAGGGAAATAAATGGAGGAGTGAATAAGGAGAGAGAGTGTGGAAGAGAATATAAATAGGGGTTGGATTGGCTTAAGAAAACCCTAATCTCTAAACATGCTCTAACCCTTCCACTAATGACATACTTAAAAGCTACATGCAATCATTAAATAATAATAAATAGAATTATGCACATGCTAAATACGGGATACCATGTGCAGAATTCATGAAAGAATACGTATATCGAGATCGGGGAGTGACACATAGTATTTTTTCCTCGAAAAGTACACCTACAACGTTATCCTGTCAGGACGGCAGCAAGTACTTGTACTACAAACATATAATACTGATCATGATATGGAAAGAGATGAAATGACTGTAATCCTGACATGGCACAATCTATCATGTAAAATCACAACTATCATGGCAAAGATATATTTGTCATGGCGACACATGCATATATATTGTTTAAAACTGGAGCAGGTACGTGATCGTCAATAGGTGTAAAATATACTGTGGCACAAGTATATAAAATGTACTTTCGTACAAGTAAGCAAGCGATAGATGTACATACGTACAGATATAGCTGGTACGCCTACAACAAGGTATACATATAAAATGTCAACCATGCTCGGTACATATGTACGGAAGAAGGGGGCATGATCACGTACTCAACTATCAGTTTTCCCATATCCAATAACCATCATGTGAGATATATAAAAGCTCTTCTAAGCATGTGAAGATACTGAGAATCCGTATAAAACATGTAATGATATGACTTTGCAGTTTCCATAAAGCAGTATTTTAACATGGTTCATTCATAGTTCATCATCATATGCAGTAAATAAGTTTGTAGGGGTACTTGCCTCGAGCAAAGTAAGAATAAGAATATGAAGATACAGATGTCCGATGTCCTGTCATAATGATATACAAACTCAGCCTCTAAGTTATAATTAAAATTATACTAGTGTTGTGACACGACTCCTAATAGGACACTAGCTAGGTGAAGCTCTAGTAGTCCAAAGTGAGGTGTTACAACATCTAGACTAACAAGTAGGTCTCTACACTAAGGTAGGGTAGAGTCTCGATACTAAATTACCCCAAAAATCCACAAAAACACACAAGTCATTATTAATCAATTAGTTAAACAGACTGTACACTGTGTTCCAATAATTATTAAAATAGTTATACAGCCATAAAATAGGTGAAATAATATACCAAATTGATCCTTGTTAATTATAGTAATTTAATATATATTTTCTGGAATTTATAATCTAGTGTAAGTATTTATTAAAAATCAGAATATAAGTGAATATTGAAAATGAGTTCTGGTTTACTATTTTTAACCAGTATCAAAACAGTAAATTAAATCATGAAAAAATTATATTAAATTAGATTAATTAACTGGTAACTTTTCTAGAATTTATTCAGCAATAAAAAGTTGTCTAAAAATTCAAAGTTCATAAATCACAAATTCTAAAATTAAATAAATAATTATTTAATGTATTTGTCCGTGTATTTGAAATTGAATCGAAGTCCAGATACGGGACTCGAAGCCATGAATCAAGTCCAACATGACTCGACTAGACCCCGAATATATGTAGGCTCAGCTACGTCCGATCAACCCATGCTAGACTTGGACTTAGAGTGGTCGTTTGCACAAAGTACGTAAAATTGTCAATAAATATGAAATTTAAATACATGTAATTTAAAGGAATTTAAATTGCAAAAATTGAAAGCGTACATATTACAGTATAGGCACTGTATTTATAAATACGTATTACAGTATAGGCATTGTATTTATTTACATATTACAGTATAGGTACTATATTTATAATAACGTAATTTAAATAACATAATTAAATGACAGAATTTAAAATACATATTACAGTATAGGCACTGTATTTATAATGACATAATTTAAATGACATAACTAAATGACAGAATTTAAAATACATATTACAGTATAGGCACTATATTTATAAAGTACATATTTAAATATTACAATATAGGCACTGTATTTATATTGACATAATTAAAATGACATAAATTAAATAACATAAATGGAAATACAAGATTAAAATATAAATATAATTTTATATAATATATTCATCCAAAAACACAAAAGAAATTAATATTTTATTGAAGGAATCAATTTGGGGAAATTTTAGAATTTTAACATATGACAGTATTATAGGCAATTTTAAGAATTATGACAGTATGTAAAATTGCCCCAAATGTATAAGAAATATGTATAATACTGTCATATGTTAATTTCTGTATTCTTAATACTGTCATATGTTAATTTTATATTGATAGTATTATACAATATAAGCAATTTTAAGAATTATATAATACTGTATAGGCAATTTTAATATGTACGCTCTCAACCTAATGGAATCAATTTGGGGCAATTTTGGAATTATTTTTTATTTATTAAATTTTTTGAAAATAGGGGGTTACAATTATGTTCCGTATAAGTTTAGACTCCATGCGGTCGCATGCCTCGAAACACCAAGGAACTCCATGTCTCGATGCATCCAAGCAAGCTCCGCGCCAACGAGCTTCTATATGTGCCTGCACATAAACACTGTATGGGTGTACTCAACTATACAGGTGGAGTGAGCTCCTCGTCCACCCATACAAAATCGACACGTTCATTTAGTTTGTGCAATATATGCTTTTGATTGTCTTTCTGCCTTAGGATCAGTTTTAGGACAGAGACTGTTGTCCTATTTGTGTCTCTAGACCGTCATCGTGGCATTGCACCAATAACTAGCTTATCGTTGTGCCTCTAGACCCTTCTCGTGCCAACGATATCAATGTGTCGACTCGTGCTTGTCTTTCCGACTCATACTTCGGGATGCAATAACTTGTTTTGTGTCATTAACTTGATCCGTGCTTCAAACATCAACGTCGTGCATCATATTTCAACATAACTTAACCAACTTTGCCTTACGGCCCGAATGCGGCAGAAACTCCGAGGACATTACCCCAGTAGTCTAGGCTAGTTAGCTAGACTAGTTATCGTACTCTATTGTCTTGTCTTAACTTTGACTTTGAGATGTATATATTCTGGATGTTGTTGCTGTTGAGATATTATGTCTTAGACACTTGGATTTCTTCTCTTCTGTTTGTATTTCATTTGGTGATATCTATCTTATCTTATCTATCTGATCATACCATTCTACCTTAGAGAAAATGGGAATTATAATAGGTGTCAAAGTTTCGCTGAATACGTATGTCTGTTCCTGGGCCAAAGAATTGGGTTAGAATTGTATGATAATACTACCACATGGAACTGGAATTGTAAATATGTAGTTTTCAAGTTTATGAAACCTGTCTAGTTAGGGAAATCACACTTGGTTGGGACCCAAATACCTAAAACTCAATTAGATAGGGTATTCTTGCTTTCAATTTATTTATTGACACGATAAATTTATAAATAGGTTCCTTGGACTTCAAAACCCGATTCTGTCCCGTGCCAGCAGCTCAGGACCACAGGCAAGTATACCTTACCATTCTTTACAGTTTTATTTACATGCATTTCCTTTCATTATCCAGTCTTGTTGATTGATTGCTGACATATGCTTTTCATAGTATATATATTAGTTGAGTTGCTTCATTGACATATAGTCCTTGTTCACGATTGGCCATGTAGTTTACACTTGGATCTGTTCTTACCCGTACGTGATTGCGTCGTATCGTAGAATGAGTACATTATAACTGAACTGCTTTTCCTTGTTTTGATTTTCTCAACCTGCAAGCCCACAATCGGGGTGAGGGTTGACCTTTTTGCACCTGCGAGTCCACGTTCGGGGTGAGGGTATTTTTTTTGAATGCGAGTCCACACTCGGGACGAGGGTTAGTGATTATTTCAAACTTGCGAGTCCACTCGGGGCGAGTGTTTGGTATTCCATTGATCTCTTGGTTACTTGTCCTTCTAGCAGTTCATTTATGCATAGTTGTTTTCGTATCCTTGTTCATAGCCACTTGTCAGTTTCTGTCTCGTTTCCCGTTTATATCCTGTTTATATTCTTATGCATGATAGAACTTTTAGATAGACATGTTTTTATGTATCTTGCTATGTCCCCTGAGGACCTGATGATCTCTTCAGGTTTAGCGATTGCATGGAGTTAGTTTGCAGAGCCGGATGGTAGATAATTATGATGCACTTGAAGGATCTAGGTATTGTTATTACGTTTAATATCCGTTCATGCTTTCATACCTTATCATGATATACTCTGCTTGTTGGCTTACTTTACAGACTCATAATATTCTTCGAGTCTAATCGGACATTTATGCTAGTGGGTTGCAGACCACGACCCATAGTGTTCATTCATGTTTTATATTCTTATTATGGATTGAGATATAGTTTTGCCTTGCCATGATTAAGCACATTACCATAGTCCAGACAGCGTTTAAATATTCGAGCTGGGCTAGAGTCAACTTGGTACGTAGCTGGCTTGCTCATGCACTTGCATCCCAAAATGTGGGTGCGGGTCGTGACAAGTTTTTCGGTGGCCCAATGCATGTCAGAGCATATCGTATCGATTACGTAACTATACTGATACGAGCCAACGAATTTGACTAAACCCTTAGGAATCTCAATCCACACTACCTTGAAAAATTCACTTAGAAATTTCTCTAACATCCTTGAAACTTCGTATTCGCTCTCGATTATTCTTCTTTGCCTTCCCGTACCATTGATTCTCGTCCCTTCCTATTTCACGGTGACAAACGATCGTTCTTTCTATAAGTTATCATAAATTCTTAAGTTATTGTGTAAGTTGGTATGATTATTTAATTTTGGTTGCTTGATATATAGGAGGGGATTAGATATGCTATGCCATAGATATATTGGTAGTAATTTTAGCAACCAGTTGGGAGGTTATGTGTTTTGAGGGAGTACTTTGCCCAAACGTGGGTAGACGTCCTCGAGGTCCAATGTGATTCGTAGATGATAAATTAATGATTGAAATAAATTATGAAGTTATTATAAATTTAGAAACCTGAAAGAGGAGAGCTTGGATTCAATTTAAACTTTGAGGAGCTTAATATAAGTCAAGTTATTATGTTAAAACTAACAATAGAAGAGAATTAAGGATAGCGATTTGACTTCAGAAGAGTGTCTTAAGCATTGAATTTTGAACATTGTATAGATTTGATTTAACATATTTACAATTAGAGGATTTGTTAAACTTTGAGGTATGAATCATCAATTAAATTTGGAGGTTAGAAGTTATATCTAAATTTTGAAGGTTATGAATTGACATCTTAAAGTTTGAAATAAGATTTATTGAATAAGTTTTGGTTTACTAAAATTTGGGGAGATTAAGGTAAGAGTGGACTTGTTTTTTTTTTAAAATTTTGAATTTTTAGGAATATTTGTGAATTTGAATTTCGAGGAAGAAATTATTTTTAAGGTGGGCAGATTTGTGAGCCCTTGGACCAATTTTTATTTTATTTATTTATTTACTTTAATTGTTGCCACACACTATTTTCCCAAGTACAACACTAGATAGATTGAATAAGGAAGAATTTAAGTCTTTGAAAAAAATCGAATTTCTCTAAGGGCCTCAACACAAATATGAAATTCAAATTTTATTCCATCAGGCCGACCATCAAAGCTAAATACTCAGGCTTCTCTTCTTATTGAGATACTCTCAAATCCTCAAGAGAAAAACTCAAATTTGTTTCAAACACAAATTCCCTCTATCCAATCTTTCCCTCATCAAATCCAAGTCTCACCATATATACAGAGAGCAACAACCGCCCTATTCTCTTAGAACCCTAAAAGAATCTCGTTCCTTTTTCTGCTGCAAGAACGCCAGGGGGATCGAGGAGGAGCAAGGAATCACTCGAGTTCAGGCAACTAACCTAATAGGTACGTAATTATTTAATTCTCGAATTCATGTTACATGCTATGGGTATTCGAATTTATGTCTAGGAGGAAGATTCATAAGAGAGCCGTGTACCGCTGTTTGGTCAAAGTCTGTAAATCCTAATAATAGTGGGGATGGTATCAGAGTTATGTAATGGAATTAGATATAAGATGTTCTTTGAGGTGTAACCTTGTGTCAATATGAATTGGTATCAACGACACCATAACTATAAGAGTAGACTGAATCTAGACAGTCAAGCTTATGCATAAATAAAGTGTATATACAGGGTTGGGGTATCAGGCTAAAAGGGGTTGTATACAGGAAAGAATAATGCATTCTTTGTATCATTTCACGAAGGTATAGAGACACAGTTGACACACTAGTATCGGTTGTGTATGGGGTAAATGTAATGAACCCATGTGTTTCTATATTTGCTCAACTATATGCGTTTGGGTACCTTACATTTCTGTAATCACATATATTTCTGTTTGCCTACAAAACATCTTGACCATATGACCCTTACAGATGTCAACATGAATATTCGGTTGGAAACTTATGGTTTTAGAACTCTTCTGGGGGTTGAGAGTTTTGGAATACTGTTCTGTTCCCAGAACTAAGTTCAATTGATACCGACTCATGGTATCTAACTAATATGGATTTTATCTTGAGTATCAGATATCAGTCACAAAGATAAATGAACGATCTATGAAGCTATCTTACCTAATGTTTGTGTAATATCAGATACACATATTAGTGTCAAACCGAGTATCAACTAAACATTACGAAACTCTAGCAACACAGATGAAGACTCGACTTGGTCGTAGATGAAGAGTGATAGAATGAGGGTACCACGGATCAGAAGGCAGGGGGGTTAGGTGTTGGCAGGAGGGAAACTCAGTGTATCCTTAGAATAACCTTTATGAAGTGACCTCCTCTCTGACCCTATGATGATACTGATAAAGGTGGGTCTTGAACCCACATCCTCTTTAAAACAGGACTGTAATCTGGCACCTCAAAGCAACTCAACAATATATTATGCTGCTACTATTGTCGTTATTGCTTGTTTCCCAATTACCCTTAGACTATTAGGATGTCGAGATGGCAGTAGCTTGACTGCAAATGTAAAATAGGAAGCTATGGCATCAGTTAGTATAGTCTGCAAGTAATAGAAATTAGTACAGGATAGGGCGTTAGTATCTATTTCATAGGAGAAAGGAAGTGCAGACATATAATATATCAGGAAGGGCATTTGATTAACTGGGTAAACACCTATTCTTTGTATCCAAATATCCAAATGGAAAGGGTATGGGTAGCAGTCCTTAATAAAGTATATTTAGGTATTATTCATTTGATATGTTCATATTTGACTTAAGTATCAGAAAAAAGAGCTACTTAGATGCAGCATACCTTACTAAAACTGTAGTAAGCAGATAACGACAATGGGTATAAATTATATATCAATATGTATACATGACCATCGTAAAGTATATGCGTATACCAAGGGAAAATGGGTGCCATGGGTATCATAATATAGTATCAGAGTTTCATCGAATACGTATGCCTGTTCCTGGGCCAAAGAACAGTGTTAAAATTGTAGGATAATACTACCACATGGAACTATAATTGCAAATCTGTAGTTTTCAAGTTTGTGAAACCTGTCTAGTTAGGGAAATCATACTTGGTTGGGACCCAAAGACCTAAAACTGAATTAGATAGGGTATTCTTGCTTTCAATTTATTTATTAACACGATAAATTTATAAATAGGTTCCTTGGACTTCAAACACGGATTCTGTCCCGTGCCAGTAGCTCAGGACCACAGGCAAGTATACATTTCCATTCTTTAAAGTTTTATTTACATGCATCTCCTTTCATTATCCAGTCTCGTTGATTGATTGCTGACATATGCTTTTCATAGTATATATATTAGTTGAGTTGCTTCACTGACATATAGTCCTTGTTCACGATTGGCCATGTAGTTCACACTTGGATCTGTTCTCACCCGTACGTGATTGCGTCGTGTCTTAGAATGAGTACATTATAACTGAACTGCTTTTCCTTGTTCCAATTTTCTAAACCTACGAGTCCACAATCGGGGCAAGGATTGACCGTTTTCTACCTGCGAGTCCACGCTCGGGGCGAGGGTGTTTTTTTTGAACTAACCTGCTAGTCCACACTTGGGGCGAGGGTTAGTGATTAGTTCAAACCTGCGAGTCCACTTGGGACGAGGGTTTGGTATTTCATTGATCTCTTGGTTACTTGTTCATCCAGCAATTCATTTATACGTAGTTGTTTCCGTATCCATGTTCATAGCCACTTGTTCGTTTCTGTCTTGTTCCCTATTTATATCCTATTTATATTCTTATGCATGATAGAACTGTTAGATAGGCATATTTTTATGTATCTTGCTATGTCCCCTGAGGACCTGATGATCTCTTCAGGTTTAGCGATTACATGGAATTAGTTAGCAGAGCAGGATGGTAGATAATTATGATGTACTTGAAGGATCCAGGTATTGTTATTACGTTTAATATTCGCTCGTGCTTTCATTCCTTATCATGATATACTCTGCTTGTTTGCTTACTTTACAGACTCATAATATTCTTCGAGTCTAATCGGACATGTATGCTAGTGGGCTACAGACCACGACCCATAGTGTTCATTCATATTTTATATTCTTATAGTGGATTGAGATATAGTTTTTCCTTGCCATGATTAAGCACATTACCAGTCCAGACAGCGTTTACATATTTGAGTTGGGCTGGAGTCTGTTTGGTACGTAGCTGGCTTACTCACGTACTTATATCCCGAAAAGCGGGTACGGGTTGTGACAAACCAACCGTGGCTCGTACCTTAAACTAACTTGTGTTCTAAGCGACACTACCGTCCAAGTCATACTTTATATGACGAGCCTTGAGATCGTGGGACTATGTGACTTTGACAACCACAAAAAATATAGGACAGTGCTTGTTATGACTTCGATAGCCCAGAGAAACTCTTGTCTAACTTAATCGTACAACGACTTAACCCGTAGGACGAGCAAAGGCTATGCCAAGTCTTGGACGATAGGACCGTGTATGTTTATCAAGCATTTATACGTGCGATGCCTATAACTTAGGCAAATTTCAAACCTTTGTGGCAACTTAGACCAACTTTCCTTCTTCCAAGACACGGGATGAAGGACCGGGTGTCATTTTGAAAGCACGCCATGCAACACTTCTAAGCCGACCGTGGGTCCGTTCCATATTCTAACTCCTTTTAATCCAGCTTGGGATTATTTTCTTAGCTATGTGGATTCGTCTCTTTTTTTATCAAACATACTTGTGCATTTGAAAACTTTGGTTTTATAATTGTTAAGGCCAAGCTGAGGCAAGTTCACCGAAGCCACCCACCTGAGTGAGGAGTCGCCTCGGCCGAGCGGGACTTCGAGCTGGCCGTTGCATGGCTATGTCTAATGTCGTTGGTGCGTGTTTCTATTTCTATGATTCAGTTGAGGATGGGGCATTACATTATATACAACTCAAAAAAAGTATTTTCCTTAAATCTTTCTGAGTATGCACCCATTGACTTGTCATTTGATTCAATATCCAACGATTATTGCACACACTTTGTCTATGTTTTTCTTCAATCTGAGCTACAATCGTGCCTTATTTATTTTTATCCAGAACAACTATATCTCAAAATCCTTAATACCGTCTCATTCCTTTAGTCTTACTTGAATTCAACGTATCACTTAGTTGGATCGTCCACATATTTCATGCGTCCCCAAAATACATATATTTTAACTAAGCGTCGTGATAGAGAATCCGCCATTTTTACTCGAGTCGAATTGTGTACATATTTAGGCGTCCCTAAAATATATGTATTTCAGCCAAGCCTTATGAGTGGCATCTTCATACTCTTGAATTATTTTATCCACCAGTATCCAATCCTATCAATCCTCCAGATCAATCGTATCGATACTAACTCTCGAAACAGGGACGTCTTGCCTAACCGCTAGGCTTTTTCTCTAGACTAAAGTCATCCGTCAGTATTGGAATCACCGTTCCCAAAAAATAATATCAACACTAACACCAATCCTAAGGTCAAACTAAAGTTGATAATACGGGATTTTCTACCCAAGCTAACATCACTTCGATTTATAACCTTCGAGCATACATTTCTCCTATTTGCATTTGCAGCATTCAGTCCAGGGGTCCAAGTCATTCAGCAAAGCCATCCTACGATAAGTTTTGTTCAACCAAATCTTCTGCATATTTCTATCGCACGTCCAAACTATCAATTTGCATAGTCTATCTCTTCAAATATGTTCGATATAATCCACCTATCCATTCTTTCCAAGTCAAGCACACTATAACATGATTTTTCGCTAAACCATAATTCTCATTCCATATTCCCTAAGTCGTTCATCACAATTCATGTAATCGATCACAATGTCGTCTAGCTTAATAATATGTCATGCCCTAATCTCACGCAAGTCCGATCATCCATACTGGACATGAAATCACCATGCATTCCTGCAGGATAATTGTTCTCATCGGGACGTAACTCTTGCTTTTGAGTCTAGACTAATTCATTTTTGATACGCATATTGGATCTACTCAATCCTAAAATTTACTTAATCATCAATCACAAGTCTGACCATTCCTCGAATTCACCTTCGCATCGAACCATAAGTTGAAGCAATCCAAATTGCCATGCCCTGATCTCCCGAGTTCGATCATTCCCACTAGACATAAATTACCATGTCAACGCTCACGCAGAATGATCGCCCCAAATTCAACGTGATGCATGTGCGAGGCTGGTGTTGCACTCGCGTAAGACAAGATCGTCGACGTTGTGGTCATCATCGAAGAAATCTAGACGCGATTATTTTTATCCAAGCATTCTTTTCAATCAAAATTCCAAGTATAGAATCCATCAAACAATAACCACTTTACACAATCGTCATTCCTCGAATTAGAGTACCCCCGATTTATCGTACATCGATCTTTGATATGCCTTAATACCATCGATGATATGCATAACCTGACGATCTTCCTCTTACAACGAATTCTGAGTCATGCAACTGATGCTATCATTCGAACTGGATATACCACAATTTCTTCGATATTCAAGATCAAAATTCGATCAATAATCCCTAAACTATTCACATGATCAATTCGTTCAAACCCATAATCACATATGTTCATCTGTCTATCTTAAGTCATCGAGGAGCTTATTTCCTCAATTCGCATCGATCTATGCTAACTCAAATCATAGAGCAACATCTATTCCAATCTTTGGAGTCATTCTCAAATATTCGAATCATTTTCATGCATGCCATCATCCATTCGTATACGATTCATATCGATTTCCTCGATCAAGTCATCTGTTCGTACCCTTAACTTTTTCTTGATTCAGTTTTACCTACTTAATCATTTTTGCATTTTGTACTTGCACAATCCCAATCCGGTGCGTGTTGTTTCTAGTTCGTTCGAATCATCTCGTCAAAATATTTAAGATTACCACTTACTCAATGATACTCAATCTAAGGCTATGCATACATGTGATGCTTATTGATAGACTTATTGACACCCCATATCCACAATCGATCAACATTCCCGAGGCTATCCCATAAATTACTCAGGGATGAAGTCATTTGATAAATCCTCAAAAATATCATTCGATTCAAAACTGATTACTTCGAATCTCCGTTCGAATCGATTCCTCAAAACTGAAGCACATTTTATCTACATTTCATCGATGATATTATCTTTCGATGGAACCTCTATACATAGTCATCCTGCATTCTATGAATCAAGTCACACTCATTCCCATTTTGAGACGATTTGCATCCCACATATAACCTTTCTAAGGTCAATGTAATTCTCGGTATATATGTCCAGCCCAACTTAGCCAACCGTGACTTACGTGAAACCAGCTTTTATTCATCAAAATTTTCCTTCGTAAGATTTTGCAAAATATATAGACTTATTATATGGATGTTCCGTGGAAAATTTGAGATAGAGCGCACCAAAGATATCCATTACGGAACATCAGAGTTTGCAAAATATTATCGAAGTTAAAGAATTCAATCGAAAGTCCAAGGAAAGCCCTGCTCTGATACCATTATGCCATACCCCGGTCTCGTAGGACTAATCGTCCTTGCTAAGGCATGATGTCGCACGAGCCTAGGTTGCGCTCGTGCAAGGAGGGTTCCATAACGGTCGATTATAACAGCTTGCGACAGGATCGTCGCACAGAAGTCCCAAGCAGAAACATTAAATATACAAGGCAACACAAGCATTGTAACAAAATCACTTTCTTTTATTGATAATGAAGATAATATTACAAGGGCGCAAAGCTAAGTTACAATCACTCAAGCTTAATTTTCTCTCTGATTACAATCACTCAGCTCTCTCTCATCTCTCAATATAATTTGACGAGCCAGCGGATGCTTCAGATTGGCTATTTCTACACATTGTGTCCCGTATAAGTCTAGACTCTATGCGGTTGCACATCTCAAGACGATAATAAACTCCGTGCCTCGATGCATCCAAACGACCTCCGTACCAATGAGCTTCTACCTATACCTGCACATAAACACTGTGTGGGTGTCATTACATAATTGTATGGGTGGAGTGAGTTCCTCGTCCCCCAATATAAAACTGACACGTTCATTTAGTTTGTGCAATATATAATTTTGACTATCTTTTTAATCTTGCCTTAGGATCAGTTTTAGGACAGAGACTGTTGGCCTATTTGTGTCTCCAGACTGTCACCGTGCTATTAGTCATGACCCGCCCCCGCTTTTCGGGATGCGAGCGTGTGCGCAAGCCAGCTACGTGTCAAGTGGACTCCAGCCCAACTCGAATACATATACGCTGTCCAGAATAAGGTATCACGTCTAATATGGTAGTTAAACTATATCTCAATCCACAAGAAGAATATAAAACAAGAATGAACGTTATGGTTCATGGTATGCAGCCCACTAGCATATATGTTTGATTAGACACTAAAGAAATAACATGAGTCTATAAAACTAGACTAATAAGCAGAATATATCATGATAAGGAATATAAGCACGAGAGTATAACAAAGTAATCTTACTATCCAATACGTGGATCCTACAGATGTAATCAACTATCATCCTGATCAGCTAAGTAACTCCGTGCAATCAACTACCTGAAGAGATAATCAGGTCCTCAAGGGACTAGCAAGATACATAAAACATGCCTATCTAACAGTTTATCATGCATAAAAAATAAACAGGAAAGAGACAGAAAATGACAAGTGACTATGAACATGGATACGAGAACAACTATGCATAAATGAACTACTAGAAGAAAACATGCAAGCAAGAGATCAACGGATACCAAACCCTCGTCCCGAGTGTGGACTCGCAGGTTTGAGAAAATCACTAACCCTCACCTCGAGTGTGGACTCGCAGATTAGTTCAAGACAATCACCCTCGCCTCGAGTGTGGACTCGTAGGTGCAAACAGTCAACCCACGCCCCGAGTGTGGACTCACAGGTTGAGAAAATCGGAACAAGGAAATAACAGTTCAGTTATAACGCAATCATCCTACGTCACACTACGACTCAGTCAAGTTACATGTGACGACAAACCCAATATGAACTATAATACCAAACCTTGTCGGTATATGAAAAAGACCAGTAAACTAGTGTGCATAATATGAAGGAAAACTCATATCAATGATCAGTCAACGAAACTAGATAATGCATATATCAAAGAGAAAGAAGCATAAGCATGTAAATAAACTATAGAGGAAGGCAAGGTATACTTGCCTGAAATTTTGTTCTATTCCACCGAGGTTGCCGGTATCAAAGTATAGTCCGACCCTAGATAACCAAAAAACCTATTAATATTATTAACTATGATTTATTTAATTAAATAGGATACGCCTATAACTTATTATTAATATGCAAAACATTAGCCAAATATTAGTTTAGAAAAGTTCTTCCAGTACTTATATATGGGTTTTTATATGCATAGACTATACTCCAAAATTTATCATCTAGTTGCCATGTAGCCATTATATTTTCATGTACACATATAATGAAAAAAATTGCTTTATTGTTTTAAGTCAAATGGATTTGCAACTAAGGGTTTTATGGAGAGGGTTTAATTAAAACTAATCAACTAACTTATTCCACTCAACTATTCATTAAATACTTTTTATTAATAATGGAGTAAACGATAGGGGTATTACAAAATAAGGTTAAAAATAGGGGACTGAGACAAAATCCTCACTTAATGAAATTGCTTCCTACGGGTGGGATTTGTTTCCTATCTAAACATGTACTTAAGAGAGGGCTTAAGTGCAACTTTTTATTTCTTTAATATTTGAGTGGAAGTGGTAAGGTGAGTCAGCACTTAAGGTGAAAGGAAAAGTAAGCGTTAATACATAAATTAGAATAAAGATGGGGGCTAAGTGAATTTTATTGAAAACCTTGTCCTGGAAAGAGAGCTGCCATAGCAATGAACACGTCCCATATGTGTTCCATGTGAACACTATCAACCGATTCTGTTCCCCATATTTTATTTCTATAGGGATTCTTAGGCTGCTACTAGCCTACTATTCTTCTAGTTATCCCTATATGAACACGACATTTAGTTTACTCCTAATAGAAACTAGAGTAATCGGAGAGGAGAGGTTACCATAGAACGTAAGAAGTTGTGGTAATGGTGATACCTTCTTTGATCTGATGATGGCTATGCTGACGGCAAGAGTGGTTTCGGCAAGAATGGTTTCAACGAACAACCAGCGCAGGGATGACTGATGCATCGACAGGAGAAAAGTGACCACGACTGCTAGACTCCGATCTGCGACTTGTTGGACGATTGTTGGCTTTTGTCGCGGGACTGGCGCCTGGGCCCACGGGCGTTGAGGCTATTGATTGACGTTGCGGCGCGACGAGATACGACGGTGTCTACTGGAGAGGAGATCGAACCCAAAATCTGCAGTCGAACACGATTTGCGGCGCCAGTGTGACTCCTCAACAATGTCGATCTTCGATAACGTGGTCGACGGCGATGCAGTTGTTGTAAACCCCTAAATTTTCACTAGAATTTTTTTCAAATTTATTTTGGCACTTGGTATTGTACTAATGCGTGATACGAAATATTCTCTAAATTAGTTTTACTATAAATTGTTACTAAATATAACGAATAAATATTTTAGTTCAAAATACTTATATTTATCTTTGTTTAGTGTCATAGCAATTCCTTGCCAAAAATATAGGTTTTATTTTCTTATAAAATTTATTTCATTTATTATACAAATATGGTTATTGATTTCAAAATTTTTATTTATATTAATATTTTTCGTATGAAAAGAACATGAAAATAGATTCATGTATATATTAGTTTTTGAAACCAATTGTAATTATTTTATTTACCTGAAAAATGTTATTCAAATATCTAATATTTATTTTTGAAATTAATTAATATGATTATTTTAGTATTCATAAAAGATATTTTAAAATGGTTTGATTGATGTTTAAATTAGTTTGAATTTATGGATTTTATTTTAGATAGATTTAATATAAAGTTAGATTTATCTATAATTAAATTGGATTTGAATTTGAATTTAGATTTGATTGTATTGATTTAAATTTTATAGAGAAATTATCTAAAAGGGGATTTGAATCATTCCCACACCTTATCCAATTAGGAGTTTCTACCCCTATATAAGGTGAGCATCCACATGTTCCTCCACAAATTTCTCCACAGAAGTGCGTGCATCGTGTCTGTGGTCAACTCCCTCCGTGTTAGCCGTGACGGTCTCGGGTCCGACCCTGGGGGACTATCTTATTCAATCTTTTTACATATACAATGATTTTCTTGTCGGACACACTTCGACACAATCAAATCCCTAACCTAACCCTAAACCTAATCGGCCACCCTCCTCTCCTTCCTGCCACCCGAGCACAGCATCCCAACCACGTCCTGCCTCCCATGACCACCACCAATATCGACCATCGTCACCCCCAGCCTCCCGCATCACCGCGACCCGGCACCATCATCATCACCACCGCCACCTCGCTGCCATCAACACCGACAGTCCACAACCACCACCCTTATCCTTAGACACCACCACCACGGACAAATTGTTCCCCGCTCCGATCATCCGAACCACCGCCACCTGCTGGAAACCACCCTTCTTCGTCCGATCATCGTCACCAAGCCCTCTGTCGCGGCCATCGCTGCCGTCTCTCACAGCCACCCCACCGTCATCCAAATAAACCAATACCACCACCATCGACCCACCGATCCAGACTCGACCACAGCCATGGCCACCGCCACTGCCAGAATCTCATTACCACCACCAGCGTAATCCCGATCTACCTCGCCATCGCCACCGCCCAAATTTTCTTCCCTAAAAATAAACAAGAAAAGACAACACACACCACAACCACCACTCACCTCTCGTAGCCGCCGACGGGACCCGAGCATCCGTCATGTTGGACTGACTCGGGCGTCACGGTAGCATAACCGACCACCGCGCCAGATCCGTCGACCATCGGTCCTGGCTGCCTCCCCGCAGCCGACGACGACAGTGTCGCCATAGCGCCGCCCTAGGTCAGGACCGGGTAGCCGCCTCGCGTGCACCCCCAATCCGGAGTGTCTGCCGCCGCCGACCCCTTCTTCCTTCCGACAGTGCCGCCCGGAGCCGTCAGGCGAACCCCCTTCCGCTTTCCAACGTCGGACCCTTTTTCCTCGCAGGCGAACACGGTTGTCCCAGACCGTCGTTGCTCCTCCGCCCTCGGCTTCCGTGGCCCGTAGAAACCGAACCGACCGGGACTCTGCGCCGCTCTCTCTCAGCCTCTCCATCATCTCTCTCTTTTGATTCTCTTCAACTCTTTCTCTTCCTCGCGTTCTTCTTCCTGCTCTCTCGAAGCTTTCCGCTTCCCTTCCCTCTTTAATAAATTATTAATTTTTTTTTATCTGTTGTTGCTTTAAGAAGATGAGAGGTGCCTCTGTTCTCAAGAAAACATCATTGGTGTTATTGACTCCTTTTTTTTGCTTCCTTCCTTGTTCCTATCGGAAAGGCAACAACAAACCCACTGTTGTCCTTGCTAGTATTTTGTTTATTTTATTAGCTTGTAGCAGATTAGTTAGTGTATAGGTTATGTGTAATAGTGTATATATACAAGTATAATACTCTTAGTATTATTTATGTATACTATTTTCTTAATTATGTATAATAAATACTTTCTTAGAAATTATAGTTGCAACAAAATATTAAATTAGGCTATCCCTACATTATTTTCAAATTGGGTCTATAAGTCCTAAAATAGTGTTATATTATTTTACTAGTTATGGTTTTATGGATTAAAACTTATATTTGATAAAGATTAGTTTTTAGCCTAAATTGTTTCCAATATTTTCAAGTAATTATTTGTAATATTTTGAATAAAAGAAAAACATAGTTCTTATCTATATTGATTTCCAAAATATAGTTTCCAAGTAAAAAGAATTTATCTAAATATGTTGATCTATAAAATAGAGTTTCCAAAAATATTATTGATATTTTCTTAAAAAGTTATTAATATTCATTATACTAGTTCCTTCATAACAAATCTTATCCCTCGCTAGTCAAATCCTTTCCACCTTATTGCAATCTTGAACCTCCCTATATCGTCCCTAGCCAAATTGACTACCTTGGATACGTATGACATAGCCTGTCCCATCGATTGATATCATCTTGCGTACTTTTGGCAACTACAACTATTTTGTGCCAACACAATCATGTCGCACATCAACTACAACAAACTCAAGTCCATGCCATCATTAGAGATCGTCTTACGTAGTTGTATCACCGAAGCTATATGTTGTGACACTATGTGTCAACCCCTTGACCAATTTTTATCCTCTTATTTTTATTTATTTATTTATTTTGTCTCATATATTGGTTATGTTTTACATTTGTTATATTTGAAATACCAATAAGAAGACTTGGGAGTAATAAAAATTATGGCAGGGGCCATAATGCAAAAGAGTCATTATTCAAATTTTCCTTACAGTCGAGCACTCAAATCCTAATTTTTAATTTCGGTTTGAAACTGAGGATAACACTCACCAAACTATTAGATAAAATCAAACCAAATCCTTCCTATCTCCTCCAATGGATCAAACACTAGTATAAATAGGAGGAGATGGTAGCCAACCCCAAAATCCTCAACAAACCATAATCCCCTGCGCCCTCCAATCTGTGAAGCTGCTGAACAGAGGGCTCATGAAGAACATATCATTCGAACAGGTAAACCCTTCCTTTCACTTATCATACATATGATTCTTTAAACAAATTAGTGTTGTTCATAATTCAATTACAGTAGAGGTATTTGTGATAATGTCTAAGAAGGCTTAATCGATGATATAAGTGACATGGAGATGGACTAGGGAATTCTCTGTAATTTGTGGTATCAACGACTTCGTGGATAGGTCCCTGTTCAAACTGATATGAATAATGGAGGAGCAATGATACTAGGATAGCATCAGAACAATGGTTAGATAGATTGTTAGCCACTGTATTGATACATCCACCCCATATCATCAGGCATGAAGAATCGGATCACAATCTGAGGTATTAGTCTAGAACTTAACTTCAACACGGAGGACCCTTAATTTCATAAGCAGAGGTCGAGTCATCTTTATATCAGTCCTTGCCTAGTAAACGGGTATCAGAACATAGGTACAGTTGATATGGAAATGGCTGTGGTCGTGTATATATATATATTGAGATGGGTTGTCCTCATGTATGAAACAGTGAGATAAATGGCCTGTTATGGGCCAAGGAGGAGCTGTACATTAGGTATTAACTAGGAAAAGGTACACTATGTACCCAAATGTCCAGCCACGTCCCTGTACCCAGGCCTCGAGTCTAGAGCATCCTATGATAGATAGGGTAGAGAAAACGTGGTGGACATTAGAATACCTTTAAGTGCCAAGACTTAAGTACTTGGCCTATCATGCCTATTCCTTTCCATCTGCTAGTATCAGCCTTGTATTAACCAGTTGTCATGTCAACATTCAGAATTTTCCCATACTATTTCCATACTAGTAAGTATCATTGCATACATGACAACTCGATTTGGGACTACTTTAGTATATGATATAATTGTGCAGAACCCCATTACATTGTCTGACATCCTAGCATTGCAATTCACCTCATTATCTAGCTTGCAAGTTCTACATATCTCACTGCCTGCACACATGCTCTGATACAGGCCATGTATCTGAGCTTATACTATACCTCACTGTATCCAGTTTCATGGCTACTTCACTACATAACCTACATGCTTAATTAAGCCAATGCCTGCGCCCCAAATTGATATCCTGCATCTGCTCTTTATGGCATAGCCTGCAACTTAAACCCCCTTCCTTGCACTCCTTGCATTACATTTCATACTGTCTGCATACAGGGGTTAGCCTTCACTTTTCCTCCATTACATTCATTATCTGCACACATACTTACTCAACCTATTGCATTACCTGTCCTATATGATAGAGTATCAGACCCTAACCTTGTACCCTTCCTAGATGCATTATTTGTCCGGTCAACAGAACATTATAAGCTTTGTTTTGTCTTTACTGTACATCCTGGCATATGTGATGTTCAGTCCACAATCTCAGTTGAATGGATCCCTGCTACTTAGTTGATTTAGGCTCATCTTCATATCAGTCCTCTGTCCTTCCATATAGTGTAGCAGTCATGTATCCATCCATGCATCTGCCCATTGTCGACTATCAAATCAGTCCAGGATAGGGAAATATCCATTAGCTGTAATTCAGTAGCCCTACAAGAGTAAGGAGGAGTACCAAGTTTCCCAGTTTGAGTGCAGGGTATAAGGGTGATTGCACAGTTGGATGTATAGACTTTATACAAGATGGGATGTGTTCCATGTCCAGTTGTATGGAAGAGGAGTAGTCCCTATCAACTACTTGCTGTTCAGTCCCCTGTAGAGTTGGGTTCAATTCAGTCCTATTCTATTTTTAAGAGTGCATTGGGAGCAGGGGATCCTGAGAAGACCCTTGCATTGCTGCACTCAAGATACACCATATCTGTTTTGTCAGACACTAGGGGTGTATAGTTCAATTACTGCTCTTACCTTTACGATATTATTTTGGTATATAGGCAAAACCGAGCCCACTGAAACCAATTCGACATGGTTTCTTGATATACATTATATTTCTATGTTCAGTTCGTTGGGTAACTCATGATCTAGGTATTAAGTAATAGGGAATTTCAAGTATCTTGACACTGGTACAATCCTGTGAAGAAACATAGTTGTCATTTGGTTATGTACCTGTCCTGAATAGGAGTGTGGTTGCAGTGTTCCAGCAGCAGTCCATGGTGATCACCTATGATAAGTGATCTTTGGTCTTTGTTATTTGGGTATACCAAATGGGACAGTTGATTTAGAAGGAGGTATATGCAAGTATGGTTTAACCAAATCTCTGTTTGGGCATTATACACTCTGAATATTAATGAACCAAGGTTACTTGTGTCAGTTATGACTAATGTGACAGTAGCATAAAGCATTAGTTCACATTGATATGTTAGTTAAACATGGTCAGTAGGAAGGATATGCTAGGTAAACTGTGGAGCATGATCTCAGGTTTCAGTCCAACTCATAGGAAGTAGAGGGTTTGTGGGTATCAAGTACTAAGTGGGACTCAAGTAGACTTGGTATTAGTTTCATACAAAGGTCAAATTCACATGGAGTACTAGTTCAGAGGTGGTTGGTTATCACTACCAGAATAAGTCATTTTAGCGACGCCTAAAGACGTCGCTAAAACGACAATATTCGTCGCAAAAAATATTTAGCGACGAAATTACCGACGTTTCTGGCTGGTCGCGGAAATGTTAGTCGCTGATATTCTAAACATCGCCAGACGTCGCAATTACCGACGTTTGCCGACGTATTCATACGTCGGTATAATGTCGACATCTACCGTCGTGTCGTCGGTGGCTTTGCGACGTAATATATCGTGTCGCTACGCGTCGGTAAATTTACCGACGAATTACCGTCGAGTCGTCGGTGGTTTAGTGACATGTTCAAAGTCGCTAAACGTCGGTAAATCCTGGGAATTCCAGGGGACGTGCACCGACGTTTACCGACGTCCTCCGACATATATTGACGTCGCTAAACGTCGATAACTTGGATAATATCGCTTATCTATCGACGTTTACCGATGCAAAATTACGTCTGAGGACGTCGGTAAACGTCGCTAAATCTGCAAAAAAATAAAAAAATAAAATACAGAATGTCCATTTCTCTCTGCAGTTTAAAAAGCTAACCATTTCTCACTGTAGAATAGGATCCAAACAATCACAGAATGTCCATTTCTTACTGTACACAGGTTTCAGTCCCTATAACCAAGTCTACAACAATCACACAATGTCCAGTTCTCAGAATGTCCATTTCTCATTGTACACAGATTTCAGTCCTATAAGCAAGTTTACAACAATCACACAACAACTAACCAAATAACCAAATATCCAAATAACCAAGTATCTAAATAACCAATTCTACACCAAATAACAAAGTTTACAGCCAAATAACCAAAGTCTACACACAACCAACAAATAGAATAGGATCCAAACATCCAAATCTACACAACCAACAAATATCCAAGTCACAAATAAAGAATGAAACAAATACAAAAAAACAGTCCTAACTAGGACTACTAGGAATCTGGTGCAGGAGGGGCACCGCCGCGACGAAGGGATAAAAACAACTCATACTCCTCAAGTGAAATCGACACCGATGGAGGAGGTAGTGACGTCGGTGGAGTCGGTGTCGAAGAAGAAGACGGTGGAGGCGGCGGAGTCGACGACGATGAAGGCGCACCCGAAGGACCATCACGCTCCAATGCTGTAATTCGCTGGTGGTATGAATCTATGATAGATAACATTCTATCACTACTCTGGACCATCGACTCCTGCGCCAATCTCATCCTCTCGGCCATGGTCACCTGTCCTGTCTGCAGCTCCGTCACCGTGCGCTCTAACTCTCCAACGGTGCGCTTTGTCCTCTCAGTCGTCTTCCTGAGGTCCATAATGTCGCGGTCGAGTGCATCCAATCGTGCTAGCAGCGCAGGATCCTCCGTAGGGTGCTGAGACTGCTCCTCGATCCGTCGTAGCAGGTCGTCACGGAGAGACTCCATCATCTGGTGGACTCGGGCAGACTCCTGGGACGGCTGTGGACCATGCACACTAGCAGGAGATGTCCTAGAGGACTGGGTCGGAACTAGGGCGCCATAGGATCATGTACCGTAGTACGTACCCCTACGGAGTCCACCAGCGGCGGCCATCCACAGCTCGTCCGCCGACGGAGCTTGAGTGGGCTGCGAGGAAGTACCAGCCTCTCCTGCATCAGGTGCACTAGCATCTGCCCGTTCTCGCAGCCTCTGATACTCGGCCTAGAAAGTACTTATTATTACTAACTTCTAATTTCTAATTAATGTACTTATTATTACTAATTTCTAATTAATGTACTTATTATTTCTAATTTTTAATTAATGTACTTATTATTACTAACTACATGAATATTTATTTGTATCATATTTACTAAGTTATATTAAAATTGACATGAAGTATTAATTAAGATAACGTATTGTAATACTTACATAAGTCGGCTCGGCCCTCTCGTCAATAAGGTCACCGCCGCGACGATGGGTAGCCAAGAAGACGGTCACCATGTCGGCGTTACCGACCTTCCTTACCTGTAATTAAATATATTATCTTAGTAATAATTTATCAGTTTTGCATTAAAATAATGTAAACCCCCTAAATTTCTACTACGATTTTTTTATATATAATTTTGTATTCATTTTGTATTTCGTATTTGCACGTCGCATACGAGTTCTCATGGTTGAATTTGCGTAACGTGCGAGATTACGTTCGTAATTTCTCGATGAGTGCGAATATGTGTCGAGGTACATATGTTAGAAAGATATTTTTATTATAAATTTTATAAATATTTTTATTTTGTATAAAAAGGTTATTTTATTCATCGTTTACAAATAAATGGTGATTTAGAAATTTTGGTTTAATATTTTACGAAATATAAAATTTGTTTATTAAAATATTTTGTTATTTATAAAAGCTAGATCATGAAGTAATATTTAAGTATTTATAGTGATTTTTGAAATTAATTATTTCCATATTTATTTAACTATGAAAATAATATTTGAGATTTTGTTAAATTTAAATATTTAATTAAATATGGTAAATTAAATAGCAAAAGATTTTATTGACTGTATTTAAAATATTTTAAAATTAAGTATAGAATTAATTTGGATTGGAATTGATTTAGATTTAAATCGATTTAAATTAATAGGGAAATTATCTAATTGGGATTTAAATCATCCCAATTCCTATCCAACTGGGAATTCCCACATCCTATAAATAGGCAGGTACTCATCCAGCAATTTTCCATCCACAACCAAACTGTGCATCGTGTCGGTGTCTCATCCACTATATTCTATTTTGTACAAATACATCGTTACTCCGCGTCCGACAATCCCGGACGCCCACTCCACCGTGTCGGATACCCCGATACGACACGTCCAACCCAACAATCAATTCCTAATCCTAGCCTAACTCTAGCACAGCCTCGAATTCACCTTGTCCACCCCCAACTTCATCACCCTCACAACCAGAACCATGCCGTCGTCGTCTTCACCACCACTCGTCGGCAACACCGGTCAAATACCCAAACCGTCACTACCGTACAAGCACCACCACCCCCGTCGCCATCACCACCACAGCCACCCCCGAAAATTGCCAAACCCTACCATCGACTCCACTGACTTCACCATCGCCACCCAAACCCGTCAACCCCAAAACCACCCCCTCGACAGACATCACCACCGCCACCACAAGAATAAGGAAAGGGGGAGAACCCTCACATTCGCAGCGATCCCGATCGCGAGCGCCTACCTCTGCCGCAGCCGTACGGAGATCCCCACATCCGCGAGAGCCGCCACCGCGCCGATCCACCGTGCCACCCCGTTCGACATCCGCCCAGAGCGCCGTCACCGGTCCAGTCTCCCGCTCCGTCGAAGACTCCCACCGCCGGGCCGACTGCCACTCCGACGGCCGCGCCGTCCCCTTCCGACACCGCCTCCGCCGCCGAGGAACCACAGTAAACACCTTTTCCCACTTTCCCACTCTCTCTCCTCTCTGTTCTCTCTCTCGCACTCTCTTCAGCATAATTATTTGGGGAAGAAGTGGATATAAAAGTTTTACTGTTATTATTAATATTATTAGTTTTATTATTATTATTATTAGTATTATCTATTACTGTCATTGATTTATTATTATTATTATTATTATTATTATTATTATTATAATTATTATTATTGATTATTATTATTATATATATTATTAACAGATTATTAAGGAATTGGTATTACTATTGTTATAGTGTTATTAATTTATTTTGTGGGGGTTTCAGCCTTACATAAGTTTCTAGAATTATTATTATTATTATTATTTTAATAAAAAAGAGTATTTTTGATTCATATATATATATATATATATATATATATATATATATATATATATATATATATATATATATATATATATATATATATATATATATATATATATATATATATATATATATATATATCTACAGTTTTGATCTAAAATATTATATTTACCAAAAATAGAGTTTTAGTATAGATGATTTTCAGATTTCAAAAATAGTTTGAGTAACAAAAATATAGTTATAAAATATTAATATATTTTCAAAATAGTCTATGGACGTATATTTCGATAATTCTCCCGATTATCATCATTTATCGTTACTAAATCATGCTTCATATTTTCTTATGGACTCGTACCTTTACTCATTGATCATAGCCATCGGACAGAACATGACTTGTCGGATCATTGCACAACACCAGACGACACACCAGGTAAGATACCTTGCCATTATTTACTGTTTATAGTTTGTTTGTATTTTATTACATATCACTGTTCATTTATTTCTAGTTCTTGATTACTGCCTGCTCAGTGATATTAGCTGTACCTTGTTATTTATCCTTTGATTGCATATGGACTTAGAGTTAAGGGACTACCACTAGCTTAGTGCAATGTATAGACTTTGACACTGTTGTGCCACGAGATGTGTGAGTTATGAGTAGCATATAGTCTACGGACTTGTGTGTTGGCTGATCACTGATGCGTGCAGGACGTGCGTTAGGTCTAACTGTCAATAGTTGCGTGTTAGAAGACTTGACGGTTAGTAGTGTTACATGGTCGTGGATGCGACATGATAGGTACATTGGGTGGGGAGAATATTTCTTTGTCGTATGGGCTTCGATTGCACTCCCCTTGTAACCCGGAAGCTCCGCTGGAGATACGGGTATGAGCCTCTCAGGTTGGCCACTGTCGTTTTTGAACGTCATGCTCTTAGGTCACTGGTGCCCAAGTTGGGACTATACCAGATCCCATTTATAGCCAGGGCTCATGCGACGGAAGGGTTGTTCTCACTGTATGTTCACTTTAGTACGGTTAGGCTACCTTATTTGTGTCTTGTCACTTTCTTTGATAGTGGCATATCTTATATTCAGTATTTATGTGGCATATTTATTGTATCTTGTTAGGTCCCTTTGAGGACCTGGTTATCTCGCCAGGTGTGTGTTCTTGTGTATAGCAGGTGTTCTAGCCGTGGCCATGATCGTCACTATCTCTTCGAGGATGTTTGCACTTTGCTCGTCTTCGCTTCGTCCGCCAAACTCTTTTTTATTTTCCATATACTTTTCCTTACTTGTTGGTAGTGGATTTGTCTCTGCCCAACGATTGTATACATGACAAGTTCAAAGTTGCTTTTATATCGTATTTATCTTTGTAGATGAGATTTAGTATCTTGGTTACTGTATTTTACAGCTTATGTATATATACGAGGGTCCATATACTTCGTATGTATACAGCTGGCATGATTACGTTATAGTCCTACGTATTTTGGGACTGGGGCGTTACATGTTTTTGTGGTGGCCCATGCAGGTCAAGTTTGCCGTCTCGGTTACATGACTGTACCGAACGGGCCTGCAATATAGGATTAGAGTTTAGAATCTCATCCACCTACTTGACATTCTTTCTTGACTTCAAATTTCGAACTCTCGTTCGATCTCCTTGAATTGCATCTTGCTTGACTCCTTCCACCGTAAAAATTTTTAGTTTCGTGTTTAGTAAGATGACTACACTAGTATATGCCCATAGGTTAAACACATGGCTAGATGGATTGTATTGACAATTAGTATGCATTGGGGTTTTATTTGAGTCATAAAGGCATTTATTTTCCTAGAAATATGATCTTAAGGATTAGTTAATTCTAAGTTGGGTAGTAGCATATTTTTTGCTTTTAAAAGATAGTTGGAGTTTTATTTTGCTATTACAAGGTGGTACACACAAGAGGACAGAATTTTTTTTATGATTTATGAATTTTGGAAATA
Organism: Iris pallida; assembly: GCA_029216955.1. NCBI lineage: Eukaryota > Viridiplantae > Streptophyta > Magnoliopsida > Asparagales > Iridaceae > Iris > Iris pallida. The sequence goes on from JANAVB010003398.1 coordinate 32,478,393, forward strand.
GCGAAATAGTTTATGATTTAGTAGGGATATGAAACCGAATTGAGAAACATCTTTAAATTGTGACACATGATTTACGATTAAGTTCAAGTTTGGATTGAATATGTTAAAGTTTATCTCGAATTTATTAAAGTGTTATAAATTATAAGTTATGATTTTGTAACGACTAGAGAATATGAAGGGTTTATGATTTATGGTTTATTAGAGAGCTTGAGGTTTTAAATTGATTCTATGATTTACGAATTATAAGTATTTAATTTTGAGCTTGAAGAGATAATGGTAAAAATTTTGTTTGAAATATTTTTGGAAGATATGAAATCGACTTTGAAGGAAAAATTTAAATATTTAAATTTGCTCATATGATCTATAATTTATAAAGTTATTTAGATTTCGAGTTTAAAGCCTTGATTATGGATTTTTTTTTTAAAAAAAAGAAGAAGGGAGAATTACTTTGAAGAGTAGTTGTGACTTATTGGAAGCTAGATATTCACATTTGAAAGATATATGATTAAATTCGGGAGTTATTTAAGTGTTCCATTTTGTAATATGAAATTCGGTTGATAAACTTATTAAATGATGAGTTTAAGGTTTGAAAAAAAATAAAATGATGAATTTATTTATTCGATTGCGAATTATGAGGACTGTTCGAGATTGACTAGAGATTTAAAATTTTGATTAAAATTGACAGTCAAAGATGACTGGAAAATCTTGGTGGAGTATCTTGGAAAGTTTATTGAGAAACTTACGAGGAACTTGAAAATTAGATTAGATCATATTGATAGAGGGCCAAGAAGCAAGTAAGGTCACCCTAGTGAGATAGAAGTATTCTACATTAGAATACCGTGCCACCTATGATTATGATATTGCATATACACAAGTATAATTAGTCATCGGCCAAACCGATAAACATATTGTTGACTTACTCGACCTTCCCTCAAATCTAGATTATTATTTGTGACCATATAATTGTTTGAAACTTCGAAATGGTTGGAACCATTCCCTTGACCATACCCTTATCTATGAGACTATCTTCCCTTTAGAAACTGTGCTCTAACTTATTTTACCTTGATCTACGAGATTTCCTAATTATCTTTATTTTGTACTCTAACTGGATCCATCTTATTTGTGCGTAAATGTCACCTTATGAAAACCCACTTTCTATTTTTGATCATTTGGCGTTCCCCATCGTGACTTTGATATTTGGAGCACAACACTAGACTTTTTATTCCAACAAATTTTACATGCAAGACCTAGACGAGCCCACCTTCATATAGGTATATCATGTCCCACTAAAACACGTCCCCTTGTACTCTATTTTTATGGTACGACTTTCGGGCCATAAAGACTCAACCATAACCCTTACCATGGTACCAATATGGACTCCACCTCGATTCAAATTTTTGACCTAATATGTGATGGTGATCTATTAAATGCTTAACTTTGCGTTTATCTTGCCTGCTTAACCCTTGTCATTTGTTTTCATGTCTTATCTCGATTCACTTAGACACATAACATCTTTAGCTCTTCAATATTGCAATGCTTACTTTTTCCCTTCTCACTAAATTGCTTGTCGTATTTCATCTTGATTCCTCTATGGTTATGCAATTTTGCTCATGTTATGATTTTCTTGCTCGAAGAAAAAAAAAATTGATCATGACAATCTTGGGATTAGTAGAAGTTAGATTGGAAAACCCTACAGTAGGGATAAATAATATAGTTGGTTAAAATAATTACGAGATTATGAGGTATAGATGGGACACGAATAAAAATGTGCGATAAATTTGAATAGATGAAGTAAAGGATGATATATTATGTTGAGATGAAACACTCGAGGATAAATAGACTTCGCGAATTTCAAATTTTGTTTTAAGGTAACTATATAATCGAGTGGAAAATCTTCTAAAGTGTTGGTGGTTTGAGAACCAAATTTATATACTAAATTATGGATGCAAAACTTTTGATAAAGAAAAATTTTGACCTTGCCTTCGATGACATATAGTGTTATGATATTTTCAAGGATAACCAATCGTTGAAGAAAGAAACTCTTACATTTTGATGCATGGAGAATCAAGTTCTAAGATGATTATGAATATGAAGCAAGATGAGTTCCTTTCTACCATCAAGAAGAAAAGATTGTTGACTTCAAAAATTTTCAAGAGAGACTAATAAATACTTTATGAAATTCTCAATTATGATGATAGAAGATTGAGTATGAAGGCATACTGTTAGTTTACGAGATTATCGAACGTTGAAGACGGACGTTTATTTTGGGTACCTATGGATGCATTGTACGTTGACAAATAAAGACAAATTTGTAGTAAGAAGATTTTAACTGTTACTTGGGCCAAATCGGTTGAAGGTTTTGGAATTTTTTTTTTAAATTTTAAGATGAAATGATAACTTGGTAAGATATATATAAGCGAGCTAGTATAATAGAGATTTATGGATTCAAAATATGAGACTATTTGAAATTCTACGATGAGATAGAGGAAGTTAGAGTATATATATATATAATCATATTGGGTTTTGTTAAATGTTAAGGGGACGTGCTACGAAAGTAATTTTTGGAAAGAATAATTTATGATGAGAGATAGTATACGAATATTGACGATATCAAAGGATTAAGGAGTTTATTACCTGCTTATAAGCTTGCCCTTTTTAAGGTTAATGTTAGGGTTGATCAAGCTTAGTCATTGATTGATTGTCATGATCGAAATCTAAAACCATCAAAAATTTTAGTCGATCAAATGACATATTGCCGTTGAAATGTCGTTTCATTCTCGTCAAACAATTGATTTCCTTTTTGTTCAATATGAATCAAATTCTTATCGATTGTACTGCTTCTATCTCCTTCACCCTACCTATCCTAATTTTTCCTAAATTTTGAGGACGAAATTCTTTTAAGTTGGGTAGGATGTAAACCCCCTAAATTTCTACTACGATTTTTTATATATATAATTTTGTATTCATTTTGTATTCCGTATTTGCACGTCGCATACGAGTTCTCATGGTTGAATTTGCGTAACGTGCGAGATTGCGTTCGTAATTTCTCGACGAGTGCGAATATGTGTCGAGGTACATATGTTAGAAAGATATTTTTATTATAAATTTTATAAATATTTTTATTTTGTATAAAAAGGTTATTTTATTCATCGTTTATAAATAAATGGTAATTTAGAAATTTTGGTTTAATATTTTACGAAATGTAAAATTTGCTTATTAAAATATTTTGTTATTTATAAAAGCTAGATCATGAAGTAATATTTAAGTATTTATAGTAATTTTCAAAATTAATTATTTCCATATTTATTTAACTATGAAAATAATATTTGAGATTTTGTTAAATTTAAATATTTGATTAAATATGGTAAATTAAATAGCAAAAGATTTTATTGACTGTATTTAAAATATTTTAAAATTAAGTATAGAATTAATTTGGATTGGAATTGATTTGGATTTAAATCGATTTAAATTAATAGGGGAATTATCTAATTGGGATTTAAATCATCCCAATCCCTATCCAACTGGGAATTTCCACATCCTATAAATAGGCAGATACTCCTCCAGCAATTTTCCATCCACAACCAAACTGTGCATCGTGTCGGTGTCTCATCCACTATATTCTATTTTGTACAAATACATCGTTACTCCGCGTCCGACAATCCCGGACGCCCATTCCACCGTGTCGGACACCCCGATACGACACGTCCAACCCAACAATCAATTCCTAATCCTAGCCTAACTCTAGCACAGCCTCGAATTCACCTTGTCCACCCCCAACTTCATCACCCTCACAACCAGAACCATGCCGTCGTCGTCTTCACCACCACTCGTCGGCAACACCGGTCAAATACCCAAACCGTCACCACCGCACAAGCACCACCACCCCCGTCGCCATCACCACCACAGCCACTCCCGAAAATTGCCAAACCCTACCATCGACTCCACTGACTTCACCATCGCCACCCAAACCCGTCAACCCCAAAACCACCCCCTCGGCAGACATCACCACCGCCACCACAAGAATAAGGAAAGGGGGAGAACCCTCACCTTCGCAGCGATCCCGATCGCGAGCGCCCACCTCTGCCGCAGCCGCACGGAGATCCCCATATCCGCGAGAGCCGCCACCGCACCGATCCACCGCGCCACCCCGCTCGACATCCGCCCAGAGTGCCGTCACCGGTCCAATCTCCCGCTCCGCCGAAGACTCCCACCGCCGGGCGGACTGCCACTCCGACGGCCGCGCCGTCCCCCTCCGACACCGCCTCCGTCGCCGAGGAACCACAGTAAACCCCTTTTCCCACTTTTCCACTCTCTCTCCTCTCTGTTCTCTCTCGCACTCTCTTCAGCATAATTATTTGGGAGAGAAGTGGATATAAAAGTTTTACTGTTATTATTAATATTATTAGTTTTATTATTATTATTATTATATAATAATAATAATTATTATTATTAGTATTATCTATTACTGTCATTGATTTTATTATTATTAATATTATTATTATTATTATTATTATTATTATTTTAATAAAAACAAGAGTATTTTTGATTCATATATATATATATATATATATATATATATATATATACAGTTTTGATCTAAAATATTATATTTACCAAAAATAGAGTTTTAGTATAGATGATTTTCAGATTTCAAAAATAGTTTGAGTAACAAAAATATAGTTATAAAATATTAATATATTTTCAAAATAGTCTATGGACGTATATTTCGATAATTCTTCCGATTATCATCATTTATCGTTACTAAATCATGCTTTATATTTTCTTATGGACTCGTACCTTTACTCATTGATCATAGCCATCGGACAGAACATGACTTGTCGGATCATTGCACAACACCAGGCGACACACCAGGCAAGATACCTTGCCATTATTTACTGTTTATAGTTTGTCTGCATTTTATTACATATTACTGTTCATTTATTTCTAGTTCTTGATTACTGCCTGCTCAGTGATATTAGCTGTACCTTGTTATTTATCCTTTGATTGCATATGGACTTAGAGTTAAGGGACTACCACTAGCTTAGTGCATTGCATTGACTTTGACACTGTTGTGCCACGAGATGTTTGAGTTATAAGTAGCATATAGTCTACGGACTTGCGTGTTGGCTGATCACTGATGCATGCAGGACGTGCGTTAGGTCTAACTATCAATAGTTGCATGTTAGAAGACTTGACGGTTAGTAGTGTTACATGGTCGTGGATGCGACATGATAGGTACATTGGGTGGGGAGAACATTTCCTTGTCGTATGGGCTTCGATTGCACTCCCTTGTAACCCGGAAGCTCCGTTGGAGATACGGGTATGAGCCTCTCAGGTTGGCCACTGTCGTTTTTGAATGTTATGCTCTTAGTTCACTGGTGCCCAAGTGGGGACTATACCAGATCCCATTTACAGCCAGGGCTCATACGACAGAAGGGTTGTTCTCACTGCATGTTCACTTTAGTACGGTTAGGCTACCTTATTTGTGTCTTGTCACTTTCTTTGATAGTGGCATGTTTTATATTCAGTATTTATATGGCATGTTTATTGTATCTTGTTATGTCCCTCTGAGGACCTGGTTATCTCGCCAGGTGTGTGTTCTTGTGTTTAGTAGGTGTTCTAGCTGTGGCCATGATCGTCACTATCTCTTCGAGGATGTTTGCACTTTGCTCGTCTTCGCTTCGCCCGCCAAACTCATTTTTATTTTCTATGTACTTTTCCTTACTTATTGGTAGTAGATTTGTCTCCGCCCAACGATTTTATACATGACAATTTCAAAGTTGCTTTTATATCGTATTTATCTTTGTGGATGAGATTTAGTATCTTGGATACTGTATTTTACAGCTTATGTATATATACGAGGGTCCATATACTTCGTATGTATACAGCTGGCATGATTACGTTCTAGTCCTACGTATTTTGGGACTGGGGCGTTACAAATAATATTTTTAAAAGAGAAAGACATACCAGACGACAAAAATGTTCCGTCATCAGAATCGACCCACCGTACCACTTCGAGGCATGTTGCCTAGCCGCCTTGGCCTTCTCCGACTTCTCCTTGTACCTTGGCTCCTCGAATCGAGCCTTCATCACATTCCACTGATCAGGGATGATCCAACCTTGGATCGGCTTTCCGGCACGATCACGATCCTTCTGATCATTGATAGAGTCGCGGATCAGCTTGGCAACGACGACAGGAAACATCCCCTCGATCTGCTCGGCCCGGTGAGGTGGATAAAAAACATATCCTAGAAGAGCACAAACCAAATATTTATCAATTATATATAATATACAAAAATTATATGATTCATGTTAAAAGCAAATATATTTTAACCTTGAAGCGCGCAAACCAGAAGGCCTTCCTCTCGTCCGGAGCATCAGAGTAGTTAATCCAAGCACCACCATAATTATGCCTCAGCATGTGACCTAGACGTCTCTGTACCTCTGGGGGACGATATCTATACAAATATATTATATTCATGAAAAAATTAATTTATGATAAAAACAGAAAGAAAAAAATTATAAACCAAAATACCTACTTTGTACCGTCGGTCCAGATCTCCGTCCTCCTCTCCTCCGGAGGTGCGCACGCATCATCTGCATGATGCTGGTCAGCCGTCGGCGCCGTCGCCTCGGCCGTCGCCGCAGCCTCCGCCATCTGCTCATCCGTCTCCATCGTCGTATCAGCAGTAGGAACACTAGATGGGAGAGCACTCTCAACAGACCTGGAACTACTCATCCCAGGAGATATGCCACGTGATGTCGTCCCAGCAGGCCCATCTACTGTCCGATATAGAGGAGTAATCGGCGACGAGGATCCAGAACCGGTACCAGAATGAGGTACCGAAGGAAAACTCTGTCCTCTAGCGGTACCTATAGGAAGTACCGGAGGAGAGTGACCTCGTTGTCTCCCTCGGAACGCTCTGTGACGACCTGCCATACCTGATAACAGCATATGATAATACAACAAATAATAGAGACTAGAAATATGAAAGTACAACAAATAATAGAGACTAAAAATATGAAAGTACAACAAATAATAGAGACTAGAAATATGAAAGTACAACAAAGACAAGATAATAACCAAGACAACATATAATGATACATTCTACAATAAACATCTAAGTCCAGATAATATATTCTCGAAGAAACATCTAAGTTCAAATAAGTATATCTCTCTCAATCATCTTCAGAATAATCATCTTGTTCGTCTTCCTCGACCTCATCTTCCTCTTCCTCCTCATCTTCACTTTCATCTTCGCCTTCGTCGGCTTCGTCTTCCTCTTCGGATAATTCTACATCTTCTACATTATGTATTGTATAATACGTAACTTCCGTGGAGTCTACATCGACAATATTGGTTACAAGAGGTAGCTCGTCCTCCTGGTAAGCTTTTTCGTCAACATCAAAAGTATCTCTGGCTTTATTCTTGCATAATGCCCACCAGTCAGACTTCGTTGCTCCCCGTCTCGGATAAGCTGTGAAGTACACGAGCTGAGCCTGAGTTGCTAGGATAAACGATTCGTAGCCTTGATATCTACCCTTGTAGTTTATATCCAGAAGACCATGTTTGTCAATTTTCCAACCTTGATTTTCAATCGGATCGAACCATTCACACTTGAACAACACGATCTTTGCAGGTTCTCTTCCATTATTATATGACAACTCTACAATCTCTCGCAAGATGCCAAAGAAATCATTTCCTGGATCGACGTCTTTGTAGTTCGAAGACTTGATACACAAACAATTATTTTTTTGTGGAATCAAGATCCAGGAAGCTGTCTCTGATCGTAGCATTTGTCGACTTGAACCGAAAGCCATTGATACAGTAACTTGGCCATATTTTAACAAAAGTAATTGGTCCCTTGGCAAGAGTTCTAATTAATTCAATCTTGGGTGAAATTAGACGATCGACCTGAATATCAAAGAAGCGATAATAAGTTATTTATTGCGCAGTTGCATTAGAAGAGGCCAGTAATTACCGAGCTACTTACATATTGGCTCAACCAAGAAGGAAAATGACGTCTCATTTCTTGTTCTAATGCTTCGTCTGTTAGGTAGGGTCTAACCAGCCTCAACTCATCATTATATGTGCTGGAAAACAACGAAGCAACCGCCGATTAGTACAATAATATTAGCTTAAACTATTACATTGAGATGACATAAACTCATCATCCTGAGTTACTTACCCCTCTAGCTTCTCCACTTCATCCTCGTCGTAATTGAGTAATACATACAACTGAGCAGTGTCACGACCCGCTCCCGAATAACCGGATACGAGTCGGACACGCCCAGCCTTTGTTGTTAGACACAACAAAGTAAGATATTCCAATCTAGGGAAACTAACCAGATAATATGAACATGAATGAATCACAGCATCTATATAAATGTGTCCCAACCAGAGTAAAGTACAAAATCTGAATTATTACATCCCAGAATGATAGAAAGTCTACTAGTCTCAAATACATAGAAATACTAGGAAAACTAAGGGAAATCTCTAGGCTTCTGCAGCCTCTAAGTCATGAGCTGCACCAGCTAGCTCTCCTGCATCAATAGGCTCCTCGCCATAGAATGTATCGCATAAAGCCTCCAACTCACCTGCAACATATCCTATTCAGGAGCGGAGCAAAGTATATCTAAAGAAATGAACATGTACATCATGGTATGAATCAAGAAAACAGGAATAATGTAAAGTACAGGAAATGAGAACAAGACATGAACTGAATAGGAATACTGAAAGTAAAACAGGGAAACATGGTAAGAGTCCTGAACATGAAATACAACCTGAATCATAAAATACAAACTGAACATAAAATACAGCCTGAACATGAAATACAACCATGAAATCCTGAAATACAATACTGAATCCTGACATGTACAATATTTGAAATACTTCTAGAGTGTGATCGGCTTGGGTAGATGCAATGATAATAAAATAGTACGGCTTTGGCCCCACGTGCACGGTACGGGACCCAAGCTATTCACATGAGTAGTAACAGGGTTTGATCACATCTCTATAGTATTTCCCCTCCCAGACACAATGAAACATGGAACATGAAATGAGTCAATGTCGTGATATATCGTGTCATCAAGAGATACAAGAAAGAATAATGAAGACATGAGAAATGAACAATTCAGAAGAGTATACTTGCCTGTCTCCGGGTGATCAAGAAAGAGTAGTGGAGCTGAGTATCCTCCTGGTTTAATAGGTACAAGTTAATTAATAACTAAACAAGCTCTGAGTTGTTATTTGAAGTTCTAACATGTCTAGCTATTTATAGGATATGTTATTTACTCACAAAATTAATTTCCTTCAACTATTCACTATAACTCATTTGTTAAATAATAACTAGGATGTAGGGTCAATACCACTGTTTGGAAATAGGACTTAAGTTGTCAACTTTAACCCTATTAGTCCTGGGTTATACTTAAAGGGTCTAGTCTATAATGGTACTAGAAATCATAAGTAAAGTAAGCAATTAAACCTTATCTCAAAGAGTGGAGTCTCCTAAAAATGAACTGGTTTTGGAAAATCAAAAGGTATAACAAGGTTCTGTTATAAACAGGGAACCCTGTCATATAGCCTGGTTCCAAAAACTTCATAAAATTGCTCCTAGGAATCTAATTGTTCAATGGCTAAAACCTTGCTTGTATGAATATAAAGACTTATAAAGAAATTCAAGTTCATAAGTTGAATAAAAGTTATGAATGAGGAACCCCAGGTTAATTATTCCTGTGAGATGCAACCCTTATGTTCCTGGGTTCAACTGGATTGAATCCTGGGAAAATGGTCTCATGTTTCTACAGTCACATTGGACTGAACTCTGAGAAGTGATCCCAGATTCCCGAGTTTGCTCTCAGGTTTCCCTGAGACAACATCTTCAAGTCTCAGATGTTCCAGAGACTCTCAAGTTTTCCTGAGAATCAACACTTCTCCAGTTTTCAGTCTTAGCTTTACTGGGGCAACCTACTGCTGTTCAACCACTTGTTCTTTTATACTAAAACCAATCCTTCCCAGGCTACTGCCATATTCATGGATAGATCAAATTTACAAGTCAAGGTTACTATCTCAGCTAGTGTTCCTTCAATAATCATGGAAACTAAATGATTAGAGAACTGACCCATAATTCAGTTCAGCAAAAACACAGATGAACAGCACCTATGTAAACCCAGTTCATAAAATCGAACCAGGACATGAAAATATGGTCCCCAGGTTCAACAATGCATAGGTAGTCCAATAATAGGGTTTAACAACAGTGTAAATACAATTATATCTCAAGATACAACTAGTCCAAGTATTCAGTTACACACCCATGTCCTGATACAACCAGGCCCACAGGTGGTAGTTGAACCAATGTAATTCTTACTTCCAGTAATCATCAGGTAATGTTAACCTCATGCATTCCTAAGAGACATCAACACTTAAGACTTCTGACTTAAACTCAGGGGTGCAATGTTCCCAAGTTCAAAGGTAAGTTCCTAAACTAAGTGAATGGAAAGATGCAGTCCAAGTAGGACTGAGATAGGTTAATTTCTCAGGATATATTGGTTTATCTAGTAATGAAGAAGACTGCACAAAATGCTCTGATCATAACTTGCAATTTCCAAGTTCACCCTGTAAAGGACACATTAATTCTGAAAGGACTGGTATGACTTAGTACAAAATGGAACTGATCTCCAAGGTTTTTGAGGAAGTTCTGATACAACAACTTCCAACCATTCAATCTGTTCTGTTCAATATGTTTTACTGAACAGAGCTCAGTTTCCAAATGAACTGATAACTCCATTCACAACTTGGTGATGGAAATATTGGATCCATCAAGTCCTGGCAGTACAGGAACACATCATGTTTCCAGGAATATGGGTGTGAATCCAACTGCACTCAATCTTCATGCCCAAATACACATGGTTCAGTAGGGTAGATACTCAATACAGAGCCCATCATTCACCAGCCTTAGAAAGATTGTTACACATCAATCCCAAATAGCCCAAGGAACTTATTATTCAATTCATTTCCTAGGCCACTTTAGTGTATAACAGTTCCCACACAAATCAACTATCTATTAGACCAATATCAGTCCAAAATGAATATCACATAATAATCTCGTATGAAATCTCATACCAGTCCATGTCCAATACCTGGACATGCCTCATATGAATATCACAATCAATCTCATGTGAACCACATAGCAATCTCATAGAAAATCATAACAGTGCCATATGACTTTACATAATAGTGCTATGGGAATCCACACACCAAACGATTGATCCCAAGAATTTTATTGACACAACCAGATACAGTGGTACAACCTATCAGGAATGAGGTTTACAGAGCAAGATAGAAAATACCTGCAAGGATTTGGATATTCCCACAATTGGTCACTATACTTTGTTCCTGCCATCGTCTAGATCATCAAGCCTTCAACCAAATCTGATATTGGCTTGAAATCTCTTCAACCAAGAATAGAGGAAAATACTTAGGATCCACCCACTCAGCACACAATATAATACTCAATCGAAATTATAGGAGATCGAGATTTACCAAAATATATTTTATATGCAGATCAAGCTGTTGGTTAACAAGACTCGATCCTGATCTGATCTTGAATACAAAACACAGGATATGAATTTCCAGGAGTAAACTCATCAGGAATGAATTGTTCAAGGATCGATGCTTACCAGCAATTACTAGAACAATTCCTTGTCCAAAGAGTCGATCGATGATTCAAAGAGTATGTATCTAGATTTAAAATCAAGTAAGTGAAAGGATCTAGGAATTTAGATTAATTTCTATAATTTGCAGTATGATGGTTCTTACCAAACAATGGAAGAATCGATGAAGGGAAACATCATGGAATGGTTCTTCCTAGATGAATCAAATTGTCGTTGATCCCGTCGTCATCGAGCCTAGTCGCCAGTGGAGGAGCTCGCCATTGCTGCCAGAGTCTCCTTCTCTCTGGGCTCAAAAATTTGGATCTGGAGTAGTAGTGAAAGAGTGAAGAATAAGGAAGAGGCTGGTCCCTTAGAATTTCCTAGGGATAATTGACCTAGAATAATGAATTTATAGAGCGATCCAGCTTGGGTCTCACGCTAGGTTTGGCGCCATATCTGGCCAGCTCATCACCCAGGTGAGGAAAAGTTGTTAGGGATTTCAAATTATCAACATAATTCGTATTATATTATGTTGAGCTGTTTTCATTGCATATAGCCGTATTCATGTTTAGTCTTGTGGTTCATACTTGGAGTTTCTCACCAGTACCTTGCTGGAGTCGTATCATAGAACGAGTGCGTGTAGTGAACTGCTAAACCTTTGATTATCATTTTACACAACTAGAGAGTCCACACTCGGGATGAGGGTTTATTAGTGCACCAGAGTGTCCACACACGGGACGAGGGTGTTTGTCATATTCATTGGCAACAGAGAGTCCACAAACGGGACGAGGGTTGACCATTTGCACCAGATAGTCCACACAAGGGACAAGGGTGTCTTACCGTGAGCTAACTAGAGAGTCCACACTCGGGACGAGGGTTAGTGCTTAGTTCAAACCCGTGAGTCCACACTCGGGATGAGGGTTTGGCTCTTCCATTGATCTCGTATTCATTGTTTGTCTGACAGTTCATTTATGCGTAGTTGTTCTAGTGTTCGTGTTCGTGATCGTAGTCATTTGTCGTGTTCCTATTTTTCTTGTTTATTTTCTTGCGCATGATAAAACTGTTAGATAGGCGTGTATATTATATATCTTGCTATGTCCTCTGAGGACCTGATGATCTCTTCAGGTTTAGCCGAGTTTGAGTTCGGAGTAGACGAGTGGATTTGAGTTAGCATCAGACCGCGGAGTTTTACAGTTGTGGTTGCCTTGATTAGTAGATTGTATTCAGATAGTATATTTCATGTATTTTTTCTTTCCATCTATTGGTAATAGATTTGTGTCCACCAGATGTGGCATTGATTCTTGGAAACATTCAGTTATATTCATTATTGTTCAGTTTTATGTCTTATTTATTGATCTTGGTTGTGACTTGATTATTCTGTGGATGTGATATAGATTATCATGAGATTCTAGATTGCCGTGACTTGTGTATATTCGACAGCGTACTACTGCCGATATTGCGACGTAGGCTGGGCTTGGACACGTTTCATATCCGAAAAGCGGGTGCGGGTCGTGACAAGTTTTTTTGGTGGCCTATGCAGGTCAACGTTAATCACTTCGGTTACATTACTGTACCATCGTGAGCTTGCGAATAGGAATAGACACTTAGGATCTTATCCACATGTCTTGACTCATTATTGGCCTCTAATCCTTGATTTTATTGAATCCTTGATTTGCATCCTGCTTGAAAATCTCTTCAACGACTAAAGTATTTTCTTTGTTACAGTTAAGATGGACTCTCAAGATAGGAACAATGCAGCACAGAACACTCTATCGACTACAGGAGGCTTTTTCACGTATATGACCCCACCGACACAAGGAGGCCAGCTCACTTATACGGGCAATCAGCCACAGCTCTCGAGATTCCCAGAGACAACCTTCCACCACCTCCATAGTTTCCTCCGCGGACTCCACCACCAGCACCCGTTCTACCACCAACATCGATCCCACCGCCAGGGGTTCCACGTCCAGTACCAGCCATGCACCCAGTACCAGCGATGTATCCAGCATTTGCCATGCACCCACCGTCGACGATGTATCCAGGCCCGACGATGTATCCAATACCTATTTTGCCTCTGCCACCGGTACTGGACAATGTCACACTCTTCGGGATCTTCCAGCAGCAAGCCAACATGTTCCATGATACTTTGAGGGAGGCTCTTCAGATTACAGATGCTCTGCGATAGTGCCCTAGAACTTCATGGACCTCCGGCCCAGGGAATTCTATGGGACGGAAGGGATTCTCTACGCTGACGAGTGGTTGGAGAATATTGAACGATACCTGAAGATGGCCCGAGTTCCAGAAGATTTGAAGATTAAGTCAGCTAGTGGACAGCTTTTCGACATCGCACGGACGTGGTACCAATGCGAACCCCGATTTTCTGCTCCAAACGTGACTTGGAAGGAATTCAAGCGACTGTTCAAGAAAAAATTCTATCCATATGTAACACGAGAGGCATTGATGAGACAGTTCGAGCACGTAGAGAAGGGCAACCACACCGTCGACGAGTACACATCAGAGTTTTCTTGCCTCAAGCCATTTTGCCGAGAACTTGGTCAGCACCCCTGAAGACAAGGCGCGACGATTCAGGAAGGGACTATCTCACGAGATTCGCTAGCCATCGCCACCAGTCGAGCCACCACTTACGAGGAGATTCTAGAGGTCGCCCAAGCTATAGAAGAAGAGCTGAGTCACAAGTCGAAGAGAAATCGAGACACTTTCGGAGGAGACAACAACCAATCAGCACCGACAAAATGTCCCAATATTCCAAGGAAGACCTCAGCACAGCAGCATCAACAGCAACCACGAGCAGCCCCACCACAAGTTTATGATGTTCCCACCAGCCGGTACTATAAGAAGAGAGGCCACGTCCAAGAAGACTGCCGAAGATGGTTAAGGTTGTGCTATACTTGTGGATCCAACCAGTACTTATCTCGAGATTGCCCGAAGAAACACGCGACTGCACCACCATTACCAGCCACACAGGGAGGACAAGCTTATGTCTTGACCACGGAGGATGTGGTGGCACCACATGGGGCAGATGGCAAAAAATTTCAGTAAATTATAGGCACTATGTTTGACTTTGACTTGCGAGTATTCGCAATAATTTGATAGCGGTGGAGTTAGACTTTTTCATTCTAATGGATTATGGCTTTATTAAAATTTCGAGGACGAAATTTGTTTAAGGGGGGTAGAGTTGTCAACCCCTTGACCAATTTTTATCCTCTTATTTTTTTATCATTTATTTTGTCACATATATTGGTTATGTTTTACATTTGTTATATTTGAAATACCAATAAGAAGACCAAGGGAGTAATAAAAATTATGGCAGGGGCCATAATGCAAAAGAGTCATTATTCAAATTTTTCTTACAGCCGAGTACTCAAATCCTGAGTTTGAATTTTGGTTTGAAACTGAGGATAACACTCTCCAAACCATTAGATAAAATCAAACCAAATCCTTCCTATATCCTCCAATGAATCAAACACTAGTATAAATAGGAGGAGATGGCAGTCGACCCCAAAACCCTCCACAAACCCTAATCCCCTACGCCCTTCAATCCGTGAAGCTACTGAATAGAGGGCTCAGGAAGAACATATCATTCGAACAGGTAACCCCTTCCTTTCACTTTTCATACATATGATTCTTTAAACAAATTAGTGTTGTTCATAATTCAATTACAGTAGAGGTATTTGTGATAATGTCTAAGAAGGCTTAATCGATGATATGAGTGACATAGAGATGGATTGGGGAATTCTCTATAATTTGTGGTATCAACGACTTCGTGGATAGGTCCCTATTCAAACTGATATAAATAATAGAGGAGCAATGATACTAGGATAGCATCAGAACAATGGTTAGATAGATTGTTAGCCACTGTATTGATACATCCACCCCATATCATCTGGCATGAAAAATCAGATCACAATCTGAGGCATTAGTCTAGAACTTAACTTCAACACGGAGGACCCTTAATTTCATAAGCAGAGGTCGAGTCATCTTCATATCAGTCCTTGCCTAGCAAATGGGTATCAGAACATAGGTACAGTTGATATGGAAATGGCTGTGGTCGTGTATATATATATATATATATATATATATATATATATATATATATATATATATTGAGATGGGTTGTCATCATGTCTGAAACAGTGAGATAAATGTCCTGTTACCTGGACCAAGGAGGAGCTGTACATTAGGTATTAACTAGGGAAAGATACACTATGTAGCCAAATGTCCAGACCATATCCCTGTACTTAGGCCTCGAGTCTAGAGCATCCTATGATAGATAGGGTAGGGAAAACGTGGTGGACATTAGAATACCTTTAAGTGCCAAGAATTAAGTACTTGGCCTATCATGCCTATTCCTTTCCATCTGCTAGTATCAGCCTTGTATTAACCAGTTGTCATGTCAACATTCAGAATTTTCCCATACTATTCCCATACTAGTATGTATCATTGCATATAGGACAACTTGAGTTGGGACTACTTTAGTATATGATATAATTGTTCAGAACCCCATTACATTGTCTGACATCCTAGCATTGCACTTCACCTCATTATCTAGCTTGCAAGTTCTGTATATCTCACTGCCTGCACACATGCTTTGATACAGGCCATGTATCAGAGCTTATACTATACCTCACTACATCGAGTTTCATGGCTACTTCACTACATAGCCTACATGTTTAATTAAGCCAATGCCTGCGCCCCAAGTTGATATCCTGCATCTGTCCTTTATGGTATGGCCTGTAACTTAAACCCTCTTCCTTGCATTCCTTGTATTATATTTCATACTGTCTGCATACATGGGTTAGCCTTTACTTTCCCTGTATTGCATTCATTACCTGCACACATACTTACTCAACCCATTGCATTACCTGTCCTATATGATAGAGTATCAGACCCTAACCTTGTACCCTTCCTAGATGTATTATTTGTCCTATCAACAGAAAATTATAGGCTTTGTTTATCTTTACTGTACATCCTGGCATATGTGATGTTCAGTCCACAATCTCAGTTGAATGGATCCCTGCTACTTAGTTAATTTAGGCTCATCTTCATATCAGTCCTCTGTCCTTCCATATATAGTGTAGCAGTCATGCATCCATCCACGCATATGCCCATTGCCCACCATTAAATCAGTCCTGGATAGGAAAATATCCATTAGATGTAATTGAGTAGACCGTATAAGAGTAAGGAGGAGTACCAAATTTCCTAGTTTGAGTGCAGGGTATAAGGGTGATTGCACAATTGGATGTGTAGACTTTATACAAGATGGGATGTGTTCCATGTCCAGTTGTATGGAGGAGGAGTAGCCCCTATCAACTACTTTCTGTTCAGTCCCCTGTAGAGTTGGGTTCAATTCAGTCCTATTCTATTTTTAAGAGTGCATTGGCAGCAGGGGATCCTGAGAAGACCCTTGCATTGCTGCACTCAAGATACACCATATCTGTTTTGTCAGACACTAGGGGTGTATAGTTCAATCACTGCTCTTACCTTTGAGATATTGTTTAGTATATAGGCAAAACCGTGCCCACTAAAACCAATTCGACCTAGTTTCTTGATATACATTATATTTCTATGTTCAGTTAGTTGGGTAACTCATGATCTAGGTATCAAGTAATAGGGAATTTCGAGTATCTTGACACTGGTAAAACTCTGTAAAGAACCAGAGTTATCATTTGGTCGTGTACCTATCCTGAATAGGAGTGTGGCTATAGTATTCCAGCAGCAGTCCATGGTGATCACCCATGATAAGTGATCTTTGGTCCTTGTCATTTGGGTATACCAAATGGGATAGTTGATTTAGAAGGAGGTATATGCAAGTATGGCTTAACCAAATCTCTGTTTGGGCATTATACACTCTGAACAGTAATGAACCAGGGTTACTTGTGTCAGTTATGACTAATGTGACAGAAGCATGAAGCATTAGTTCACATTGATATGTTAGTTAAACATGGTCAATAGGAAGGATATGCTAGGTAAACTATGGAGCATGATCTCAGGTTTCAGTCCAACTCATAGGAAGTAGAGGGTTTGTGGGTATCAAGTACTAAGTGAGACTCAAGTAGACTTGGTATCAGTTTCATACACAGGTCAAATTCACATGGAGTACTAGTTCAGAGGTGGTTGGTTATCAAGTATTAGGATAAGATGGCAATTGATTCATGGTAGTAAAACAGGCATGTGTAATGGCTTAGGATAACCTGTTCCAATACATGTGGGTATATGGGGTCCCAAATAGTTAACTAACAAGAAAGAATAGGATTGTTGGATAAGTATCCTACTAGTGGGTAGAAGGATGTGGATGTTGTGGTAAGAACCTAGAGATTAATAACATAAAGATAGATTGATATTGTTCTCAAACTCATTTATTAACCCATTATATATGTTTTAAATAGGTTCATTGGATTTGACTCAATGCTCTGTACTCACAGCTCAGGACCTAAGGCAAGTATACCTTGCCTCCCTCTACAGTTTTATTTGTATGCATTGTATTTTATTTCCCAGTTTTGATTATTTATGGACATGTACTTTTCGTATTATATTCTGTTGAGCTGTTTTCATTGCATATAGCCGTGTTCATGTTTAGTCTTGTGGTTCATACTTAGAGTTTCTCACCAGTATCTTGCTAGAGTTATGTCATAGAACGTGTGTGTGTAGTGAACTGCTAAACCTTTGATTATCGTTTTACACAACCAGAGAGTCTACACTCGGGATGAGGGTTGATCAGTGCACCAGAGATTCCACACACGGATGAAGGTGTTTGTCGTGTTCATTGGCACCAGAGAGTCCACACATGGGACGAGGGTTGACCATTTGCACCAGAGAGTCCACACACGGGTCGAGGGTGTCTTGCCGTGAGCTAACCAGAGAGTCCACACTCGGGACGAGGATTAGTGCTTAGTTCAAACCCGTGAGTCCACACTCAGGATTAGGGTTTGGTTCTTCCATTGATCTCATATTCATTGTTCGTCCGACAGTTCATTTATGCGTAGTTGTTCTAGTGTTTGTGTTCATAATCGTAGTCATTTGTCGTGTTCCTATTTTTCTTGTTTATTTTCCTGTACATGATAAAACTTTTAGATAGGCATGTATATTATGTATCTTGCTATGTCCTTTGAGGACCTGATAATTTCTTCAGGTTTAGCTGAGTTTGAGTCAGGAACAGACGAGTGGATTTGATTTAGCATCAGACCGCGGAGTTTTACAGTTGAGGTTGCCTTGATTAGCAGGTTGTATTCAGATAGTATATTTTATATATTTTTTTCCATCTATTGGTAGTGGATTTGTGTCCACCGGATGTGACATTGATTCTTGGAAAAATTCAGTTATATTTATTATTGTTCGGTTTCATGTCTTACTCATTGATCTTGGTTGTGACTTGATTATTCTGTGGATGAGTTATAGATTACCATGAGATTCTAGATTGTCGTGACTTGTGTATATTAGACAACGTACTACTGCCGATACTACGGAGTAGGCTGGGCTTGGACACGTTTCGTATCCGAAAAGCGGGAGCAGGTCGTGACAAATTTTTTGGTGGCCTATAAAGGTCAACGTTAATCACTTCGGTTACGTCACTCTACCGTCATGCGCCTGCGAATAGGAATAGACACTTAGGATCTCATCCACATGTCTTAACTCATTATTGTCCTCTAATCCTTGATTTCATTGAATCCTTGATTTGCATCCTGCTTGGAAATCTCTTCAACGACTCAAGTGTTTTCTTTGTCACATTTAAGATGGACTCTCAAGACAGGAACAACGCTGCACTGAACAGTCTACCGGCTACATGAGGCTTTTTTACGTACATGACCCCACCGACACAAGAAGGCCAGCTCACTCATACGGGCAATCAGCCACAGCTCTCGAGATTTCATAGAGACGACCTTCCACCACCTCCGCAGTTACCTCCGTAGACTCCACCACCAGCACCCGTTCTACCACCAGCATCTGTCCTACCGCCAGGTGTTCCACGTCCAGTACCATCCATGCACCCAGTACCAGTGATGTATCCAAAATTTTCTATGCACCCACCGCCGACGATGTATCCAGGCCCGACGATGTATCCAGCACCTATTCTGCCTCCGCCACCGGCACTGGACAATGTCACACTCCTCGGGATCTTCCAGCAGTAAGCCAACATGTTTCGCAAAACTTTGAGGGAGGCTCTTCATATTAGAGATGCTCCGCGACAGTGCCATGGAACTTCCAAGAACTTCATGGGCCTCCGGCCCAGGGAATTCCATGGGATGGAAGGGATTCTCTATGCTGACGAGTGGTTGAAGAATATTGAACGATACCTGAAGATGGCCCGAGTCCCAGAAGATCTGAAGATCGAGTCAGCTAGTGGACAGCTTTTCGATATCGCGTGGACGTGGTACCAAGGTGAGCCCTAATTTTCTGCTCCAGACGTGACTTGTGAGGGAATTCAAATGACTGTTCAAGAAGAAATTATATCCGTACGTAGCACGAGTGGCATTGATGAGACAGTTCGAGCACCTAGAGCAGGGCAACCACACCGTCGACGAGTACATCAGAGTTTTCTCGCTTAAGCCGTTTCATCGAGAACTTGGTCAGCACCCCTGAAGACAAGGCAGGATGATTCAGGGAGGAACTATCTCACAAGATTTGTCTAGCCATCGCCACCAGTCGAGCTGCCACTTACGAAGAGATTCAAGAGGTCGCCCAAGCTGTAGAAGAAGAGCTGAGTCACAAGCTGAAGAAAAATCAAGACGCTTTTGGAGGAGGAGACAACCAATCAGCACCGACAAAACGTCCCAACATTCCAGGGAAGACCTCAGCACAGCAGCATCAACAGCAACCACGAGCAGCCCCACAACAAGTTCAAGATGTTTCCACTTGCCAGTACTGTAAGAAGAGAGGCCACCTCCAAGAAGAATGCCGAAGATGGTTAAGGTTGTGCTACGCTCATTGACTGGCCATCTCTATATTCGTGTGACGGATAGATCGTAACTGCTACGATTAAGGTATGAAGATTCGGGCAGTTAAAAAACTGGGCATGTCATGGACATGACTTGGTCAGTATAGGAAATATTGGAGGAGGACAGTCACTAGTGCGTATGGGAAGCCAAACAGGTAAACCATAGTTTTCGAAAAAAACTATGGCGTGATATATTTGCATATACCCTCTGACGTTTTGGACGTTACGGTCGGATACGTATGACTGGATGCCAGTTACGTACTTATAGCCTAAATCCTACCCATGCGCAATAAAATTTGTCCTTTAAATTGCACAATAGACGGTTAGAATCCCCTTTGCATATTTGTGTCTAGGAGAGTCTTTTACATATTATTATTATTCTAACAATTCATATTAGCATGTTCTTCATGTATCTAGTTACGTCCCTCTGAGGACCTGGTGATTTCTCTAGGTGTGTTTGTGATTTTCGTAGGTGCTCTAGACAAGGACATAGTTTACAATCTACCTTCGTGATGCTAGCTTTTGGATCGTCTTTCGCTTCGCTAGACTCTTCCATCATTGCTATGTATTCTTTTTTTTGTTGATAGTGGATTTATCTCCGTCCAACGTTTTGTACAAATGACTTTAATAAATTAATTTTATGATATATTGGTTTTTGGATGAGATTAGTTTCAAGGTTACTGTATTTTACAGCTTATGTATACATACGAGGTTTCCGTATATTGGAGTATGCTTCGTATGTATGCCGCTGGCATGTCTACGTACTTGGTCCTAAGTATTTTGGGACTGGGATATTACATGTTTTTGTGGTGGCCCATGCAGGTCGAGATAAATTGTTTGGTTACTTTACCGTACCAAGCAAGCCTGCGTATAGGATTAAAGTCTAGGATCTCATCGACATACTTGACCGCCTTTCCATTTGACTCCTCGAGTTGCATCTTGCTTGATCCCTTCTATCGTGATTCGTGATCTTCTTTCGTGCTTGATAGAGATTAATAAGGTAACCCATACTAGGTGGACATGACCCAATGTCCCATCACCCTACTAGTTTAACTCTTGTAAGTTGGGTAGAATGCCTTACGACCTAAACTTCCTTATGACCTTAACCAATTCTTAGACAAGTAGACGGTAGGACGACTGTATAGGTATCAACATAGGACATGACCTAGATTTTTAAGGACTTTGACCAACTCTACTTCCTTTCAATCTAAATCTCACGTGCATATGTTTTTACCATCTTGACTAATATTACTACTATAATCTAGTTTTGCAAGCTCATCCATCTATCGAGCTTGTTCATGACTCGTGCTATTGAGAGCACACTCACTAACATATTGTCGAATCAGAACCAGTGCATGATGGTCTGATCAACCTAGTGCACTTTGGTTCACATTTAACATATTGTTCTACGTGGATATAGACATAGATAACTGGCCTCTAGAGTCTCATCCGTGACTGCCGTGGCAATTCTTTTTGAATTATTCGGTCGCCTTTGAACCACGTATTCGTATTCGATAACATCTTCTTTGAACTCTCATTCGTCTTTCTTTCCCTATTTTATGAAAGACCCTCGTGTGTAAAATAGGCAAAGAGTACCCCCTTAGTTGCCCAACCATTTATTGTCGATGTAGCTAACTTCGACCAAGCCCTATGAAATCAACTCGTCCCGAGTTACTCACCCTTTTATTCGACTCTTGATTTATTATTTCGACGTTCTAATCATTTAAAACTTAGGAATGACTAGTATTGTTTCCTTAAATTGTACCCTTAAACTTAGATGACCATCTCTTCTCAAAAGAATCATGTACCTTGATACGAAATTATCTTATCTTCATTTCGTAACCAGTAATCCTTTTATTTCTTGCTTTAACTCATGATCCCCAATCATTCCCAAAAATCATATCCGTGAATTATCTTCCTCTAAAAACACGATTTTCTAATTACGTGTTCGTGTTGAACGTTGTTTCTTCGCCTCATCCAAGAATTTGATCGTATTTCTTTAGCAATACTCTTTCTATCTCCTCAACCATACCTACCTTAGCTACTTCTAAATTTCGAGGACAAAATTATTGTAAGTTGGGTAGGATGTAAACCCTCTAAATTTTTACTAGGGTTTTTTAAAATTTATTTTGGCACTTGGTATTGTACGAATGCGTGATACGAAATATTCTCTAAATTAGTTTTACTATAAATTGTTACTAAATATAACGAATAAATATTTTGGTTCAAAATACTTATATTTAGCTTTATTTAGTGTCATAGCAATTCCTTGCCAAAAATATAGCTTTTATTTTCTTATAAAAGCTATTTTAATTATTATACAAGTATGGTTATTGATTTCAAAAATATTATTTATATTAATATTTTTTGTATGCAAGGAACACGAAAATAGATTCATGTATATATTAATTTTTGAAACCAATTATAATTATTTTATTTACCTAAAAAATGTTATTCAAATAGTTAATATTTATTTTGGAAATTAATTAATACGATTATTTTAGTATTCATAAAAGATATTTTAAAATGGTTTGATTGATGTTTAAATTAGTTTAAATTTATGGATTTTATTTTAGATAGATTTAATATAAAGTTAGATTTATCTATAATTAAATTGGATTTGAATTTGAATTTGAATTTAGATTTGATTGTATTGATTTAAATTTAATAGTGAAATTATCTAAAAGGGGATTTGAATTTTTCCAACACCTTATCCAATTAGGGGTTTCCATCCCTATATAAGGGGAGTATCCACATGTTCCTCCACAAATTACTCCAAAAATTTCTTCACCGAAGTGCGTGCATCGTGTCTGTGGTTAACTCCCTCCGTGTCAGCCGTGAAGGCCTCGGGTCCGACCCCGGATGACTATCTTATTCCATCTTTTTACAAATACATTAATTTTCATGTTGGACACACTTCGACACAATCAAATCCCTAACCTAACCTTAAACCTAATCGGCCACCCTCCTCTCCTTCCTGCCACCCGAGCACAGCATCCAACCACGTCCTGCCTCCCATGACCACCACCAATATCGACCATCATCACCCCCAGCCTCCTGCCTCACCGCGACCCGGCACCATCATCATCACCACCGGCACCCCGCTGCCATCAACACCAACAGTCCACAACCACCACCCTCATCCTTTGACACCACCACCACGAACAAACTGTTTCCCGCTCTGATCATCTAAACTACCGCCACCTGCTGGAAACCACCCTCCTTGTCCAATCATCGTCACCAAACCCTCCGTCGCGGCCATCGTCGCCGTCTCTCACAGCCACCCCACCGTCATCCAAATAAACCAAAACCACCACCATCGACCTACCGGTCCAGACCCGACCACAGTCATGGTGTCACGACCCGCACCCACTTTTCGGGACGCGAGAGCGTGAGCAAGCCAGCTACATATCAAGTGGACTCCAGCCCGACTCGAGTACGTATAAGCTGTCAAGATTCATGGTATCATGGCTAATATGGTAATCTATGGTGTATCTCAATCCACAAGAATATATAAGACAAGAATGGACAATTATGGTTCATAGTCTGCAGCCCATTAGCATATTGTCCGATTAGACTCCAAGAATTATATGAGTCTATAAAATACGCAGAATATAACATGGTACGGAATGTAAAAGCACGAGAAGATAATAAAATATATCACAAGTAAATACCTGTATCATACATCGCAATCCTCTACCATCCCGCTCTGCTAACTAACTCCATGTAGTCGCTAAACCTGAAGAGATCATCAGGTCCTTAGAGGACTAGCAAGATACATAATATACAGGCCAACATGTAACAGTACAAATATACAAAGAAGTAAGGAACAATCAAGGTTACCCTATGAGACAAATGAACTAAGACACGAGATCTAAACACAAGGATCCTAAGACACTGGCATACCATACTAGAAATGGCTAATAGGTCAAAGCTATAGACTGCAGTCAAGGCAAGTACTCACAATCTATAGTGTCTCAATCGCAGTCAAGGCATGTACTCACAACCAAGACGGTAGCCAATCCTAGTTTAAAATCCTATAGACCGTAGTCAAGGTAAGTACTCATAATCTATAGAATGACAAAGTCGAGTCCTACTCAAGTCATGTCAAGTCAAGTCAAGTTATAATCAAGTCGAGGGAATCATGGTGTAGGACTAGACGACTCTATCAAGGAATACATATGAAACTAACACAGTGTAACAGATAGAAGTATCATAACAGAAAGGAACGAGAATGTGCAGGCAACTAGAATCATGTAAAGTAAAACTATATCAGGATGAGTGTACTAGACATGGAGTAAAGCAATCACGAATGTAAGAAAAAGAACCACAGCGAGATGATGAACATGCATATAAATTATACTGTACAAGTTGGCAAGGTATACTTGCCTGGTTCTGCGATGTGAGGATGAAGTTTTGTTCCCGTGTCCACGCCTCTGGAATCCGACGCTCCTAGATAATTAATTAACTAAATTAAGCCGCTACTCATAAACTTACAATATGACATAATTAGTCAAAATAATTTTTTATGATTATATTCAATTTCTCGTGGGACCCTTTAGACCTATACAATCACATACAGGCTCCACGAGACACCGAACACAGTTTTTGGGTTTCCAACTCCCAATTAGTCAGTTATGCCCCTACTTCAATACTATACTTAGAAATCATATAAAAATTATTAAAATATTATTTAAACTAATTTTATATAGAATTAACTCTAAAATTACAGAATTAATGTTTCTAAAGGCATTTATGACTAGTTGATTACTAAGTTAGCTAGTTAACTCGAAACTTGTCCAGAACATAGTTAATTACTCATAATTGATAAAATAATCCAAAAATATAATTTAAATAGAATTAAAATACTTTATTTTCCAGAATAACATCAGAGATACAAGGGTAAGATTATACTACAAGTTCGGGTCATTCTAGGTCAGCAGGTCGCCCGAAATTAGCTAGTTTTGACCTATAATTTTCTAAACCAGAATTGAGTTGCTAAATTCATGGAAAAATACTTAAAAATTATAATTTTTGTATATGAATACACATAAATTTCAGTTTCAAGAATAGGCATCAATAACTAGTAGTTCTTTCACAATGGTGTTAATTTGACCCTACCGAAACATGGATATTATGCCTATAATACATGGAACTTTTATGGATGATTAAATATAACAAAATTCATCAAAATATAATTTCTACAGATTTAATAGCATATATTCTATAGAATTTTAGCAAAGATTTTTAGAAGAAAAGATTAGAATTCTTACCAAAGATCCTTGCTAGAAAGGGTGATGATGACTTCTCTTCACCACAGCTCCAATCTTTCCCGCTATATTCGCTTGCTAAACCTCTCTTGATGAGTATGGGAGAGTTGATAATGGCTATAGAGGGTTGGATGGGGGGATGAAGTTTTTTTTAGGGTTTGTTTTGAGGGGTTGGATGGATGTATGGTGGAGGAGATGAGTTATTGTGAAGGAGGGGAAGATGTATAATGAAGGGATGATGTGTGGAGGCTATGAGGAGGGGGATTGCTGCCAAACATAGAGAGGGGATAGGGAGAAGTGGTCGGCCACAAGGTGGGGAAAGAAAAGATTAGGATTTGGTTAAGGTTTGGGATAAGTTGGTATATTTAACATATCCTTAAATGAATTTTAAGCAATCTAGAATTTAAATCCTATTTAATTTGATGCATTTAGCCATAGGGGGTTTGCTTGGCCGAAATTAACATGGTGGGGGTCCACTTGGCATGATTTGGTTGTTTGGTGAGTTGGCTAGTTGATTTGATTGAGGATTTAAAAAGGGGTTTCCTAATATAGAACTATTTAATTCTATCTATGTAATTACACTATAAAATCTGAATTAAATACAAATAAATATAATTATTAATATTTATTAATGTCCAATATGCCTACATAGGGTTGGGTTCGGCTTGGAAGAGGTTTGGGAAGGTTTGGTGCAACCGGATCTCCTAAAAAGTCATAAAGGCTTTCTTACTAATTATTTAAATAAAAATTATGACTTGTGCCATGATTTGAATGGTTAACATGCAAGGGACTACCGTATGACCATGTCACTCCTAACATGGCTAGCATGCTAGTTAAAGCACCCAATAATGCTAGGCATGCCATACTTTCTAGTCGTCTTGCATATTCAAACTCAACCATGGCTAAGGTCATCTATAATAATAAGTATTTAATTTAAAGATACTCACAAATTTCATAAAATCCTATTTAAGCCAAATAAATAAATAAATAAAATAATCCAAAAAATTTTGGGATTTTACATCCTACCCACCTTAAAAGAATTTCGTCCTCGAAATTAAAATTAGGCTCACTAACAAAGAACCGCGCTAGTGTAACTAGGAATAGTTCAAAGAATATGCTATGTCACTACGGTGTCTCCTAATAACTCAAGTAATAATCAATCCTAAATAATTTGGTTTACTACATCTCTATCATAACTATTGATGGTTATCTCTAGTCGCTATTCTTGGTGCCAGCGATCTTAAAATAATGACGTTGAAGGTTTGCCCTTCTAACCATATTATTGTCACAACTATATAAGTCTCATGTCACCTAATCAATCTAAGTGATACCTACCAATCTGTCTAATCCTAACTTTACAATTGGTAGGGCATAATTCTAAATGGCTGGGTTAGCCTATATTTAGGTTCTTCTAGTAAAGGGTCAGTCTCTACTCTAAAACTACTACTCTATTCTTGATCAAGTGACTACCATAAAGGGCGTAACCTAGTATGATCATTTAGCCATTTCTAGAATGTCTACCCACCTTTGGTCAAACTACCTCATCAAACACATGATGCCCTATGGCATATGGCATCTATAATTCCCCTTATATATCAAGCAATCACAATACAATAAGCAAACTTACACTATAACTTAAGAATTCTTTTTGATAAATCCTATATAGCACGATTATTCGTCACTCTGAAATAGGAAGAGACGATAATCAATGGTACGGAAAAGCAAGGAAGAATAATCGAGAACCAATACGAGGTTTCAAAGACGGTAGAGAAATTTTTAAGGGAATTTACAAGGCAGAGTGGATTGAGATTCTAAGGTTTAGTCATATTCGCAGGCTCATATCAGTATAGTTACGTAACCGATACGATATGCTCTGACCTGCATGGGCCACCACAAAAACTTGTCACGACCCGCAACCGCTTTTCGGGACGCGAGAGCGTGAGCAAGCCAGCTACGTATCAAGCGGACTCCAGCCCGACTCGAGTACGTATAAGCTGTCAAGATTCATGGTATCATGGATAATATGGTAATCTACAGTGTATCTCAATCCAAAAGAATATATAAGACAAGAATGAATAATTATGGGTTATAGTCTGCAGCCCATTAGCATATTGTCCGATTAGACTCCAAGAATTATATGAGTCTATAAAATATGCAAAATATAACATGGTACGGAATGTAAAAGCACGAGAAGATAATAAAATATATCACAAGTAAATACCTGTATCATACATCGCAATCCTCTACCATCCCGCTCTGCTAACTAACTCCATGTAGTCGCTAAACCTGAAAAGATCATCAGGTCCTCAGAGGACTAGCAAGATACATAATATACAGGCCAACATATAACAGTACAAATATACAAAGAAGTAAGGAACAATCAAGGTTACCCTACGAGACAAATGAACTAAGATACGAGATCTAAACACAAGGATCCTAAGACACTGGCATGCCATACTAGAAATGGCTAATAGGTCAAAGCTATAGACTGCAGTCAAGGCAAGTACTCACAATCTATAGTGTCTCAATCGCAGTCAAGGCAAGTACTCACAATCAAGACGGTAGCCAATCCGAGTATAAAATCCTATAGACCGTAGTCAAGGTAAGTACTCACAATCTATAGAATGTCAAAGTCGAGTCTTACTCAAGTCATGTCAAGTCAAGTCAAGTTATAATCAAGTCGAGGGAATCATGGTGTAGGACTAGACGACTCTATCAAGGAATATATATGAAACTAACACAGTGTAACAGATAGAAGTATCATAACAGAAAGGAACGAGAATGTGCAGGCAACTAGAAATATATAAAGTAAAACTATATCAGGATGAGTGTACTAGACATGGAGTAAAGCAATCACGAATGTAAGAAAAAGAACCGCAGCGAGATGATGAACATGCATATAAATTATACTGTACAAGTTGGCAAGGTATACTTGCCAGGTTCTGCGATATGAGGATGAAGTTTCGTTGCCGTGTCCACGCCTCTGGAACCCGACGCTCCTAGATAATTAATTAACTAAATTAAGGCACTACTCATAAACTTACAATATGACTTAATTAGTCAAAATAATTTTTTATGATTATATTCAATTTCTCGTGGGACCCTTTAGACCTATACAATCACATACAGGCTCCACGAGACACCGAACACAGTTTTTGGGTTTCCAACTCCCAATTAGTCAGTTATGCCCCTACTTCAATACTATACTTAGAAATCATATAAAAATCATTAAAATATTATTTAAACTAAATATAGAATTAACTCTAAAATTACAGAATTAATATTTCTAAAGGCATTTATGACTAGTTGATTACTAAGTTAGCTAGTTAACTCGAAACTTGTCCGGAACATAGTTAATTACTCATAATTTATAAAATAATCCAAAAATATAATTTAAATAGAATTAAAATATTTTATTTTCCAGAATAACATCAGAGATACAAGGGTAAGATTATACTACAAGTTCGGGTCATTCTAGGTCAGCAGGTCGCCCGAAATTAGCTAGTTTTGACCTATAATTTTCTAAACCAGAATTGAGTTGCTAAATTCGTAGAAAAATACTTAAAAATCCTAATTTATGTATATAAATACACATAAAATTCAGTTTCTAGAATATGCATCAATAATGGTGTTAATTTGACCCTACCAGAACATGGATATTATGCCTATAATACATGGAACTTTTTTGGATGATTAAATATAACAAAATTCATCAAAATATAATTTCTACAGATTTAATAACATATATTCTACAGAATTTTAGCAAAGGTTTTTAGAAGAAAAGATTAGGGTTCTTACCAAAGATCCTTGCTAGAAAGGGTGGTGATGACTGCTCTTCACCACAGCTCCAATCTTTTCCGCTATATTCGCTTGCTAAATCTATCTTGATAAGTATGGGAGAGTTGATAATGGCTATAGAGGGTTGGATGGGGGGATGGAGTTTTTTTTATGGTTTGTTTTGAGGGGTTGGATGGATGTATGGTGGAGGAGATGAGTTGTTGTAAAAGAGGGAAGATGTATAATGAAGGGATGATGTGTGGAGGCTATGAGGAGGGGGATTGCTGCCAAAAATAGAGAGGGGATAGGGAGAAGTGGTCGGCCACAAGGTGGGAAAAGAAAAGATTAGGATTTGGTTAAGGTTTGGGATAAGTTGGTATATTTAACATATCCTTAAATGAATTTTAAGCAATCTAGGATTTAAATCCAATTTAATTTGATGCATTTAGCCATGGGGGGTTTGCTTGGCTGAAATTAACATGGTGGGGGTCCACTTGGCATGATTTGGTTGTTTGGTGAGTTGGCTAGTTGATTTGATTGAGGATTTAAAAAGGGGTTTCCTAATATAGAACTATTTAATTCTATCTATGTAATTACACTACAAAATCTGAATTAAATACAAATAAATATAATTATTAATATTTATTAATGTCCAATATGCCTACATAGTGTTGGGTTCGGCTTGGAAGAGGTTTGGGAAGGTTTGGTGCAACCGGGTCTCCTAAAAAGTCATAAAGGCTTTCTTACTAATTATTTAAATAAAAATTATGACTTGTGCCATGATTTGAATGGTTAACATGCAAGGGACTACCGTATGACCATGTCACTCCTAACATGGCTAGCATGCTAGTTAAAGCACCCAATAATGCTAGGCATGCCATACTTTCTAGTCGTCTTGCATATTCAAACCCAACCATGGCTAATGTCATCTATAATAATAAGTATTTAATTTAAAGATACTCACAAATTTCATAAAATCCTATTTAAGCCAAATAAATAAATAAATAAAATAATCAAAAAAATTTTGGGGTTTTATACATGGCCATCGCCACTGCCAGAATCTCATCACCACCACCAGCGTAATCCCGACCTACCTCGCCATCGCCACCACCCATATTTTCTTCCCCAAAAACAAACAAAAAAAGACAACACACACCACAACTACCACTCACCTCCCGTGGCCGTTGGCGGGACCCGAGCATCCGCAGAGTCGGACTGACTCACGCATCGCGGTGGCATGACTGACCACCGTGCCAGATCCGTCGACCACGGGTCCTGACTGCCTCCCTGCAGCCGGCGATGACAGTGCCGTCATGGCGCCGCCCTAGGTCAGGACCGGGTAGTAGCCTCGTGTGCCCCCCAATTTGGAGTGTCCGCCGCCGCCGACCCCTTCTTCCTCCCGACAGCGTTGCCCGGAGCCGTCAAGCGAACCCCTTCCGCTTCCCAGCACCGTACCCTTCTTCCTCGCAGGTGACCACGGTTGTCCCAGACCGCCGTTTCTTCTCCGCCCTTGGCTTTCGCGACCCGCAACATCCGAACCGACCGGGACTCTGCGCCGCTCTCTCTCAGCCTCTCAATCATCTCTCTCTTTTGATTCTCTTTAGCTCTCTCTCTTCCCCGCGTTCTTCTTCCTGCTCTCTCGAAGCTTTTCGCTTCCCTTCCCTCTTTAATAAATTGTTTTTTTTATCTGCTGTTGCCTTAAGAAGAGGAGAGGTGTCTATGTTCTCAAGAAAACATCATTGGTGTTATTGACTCCTTTTTTGCTTCCTTCCTTGTTCCTATCGGAAAGGCTACAAACCCACTTTTGTCCTTGCTAGTGTTTTGTTTATTTTATTTTTATTTTATTAGCTTGTAGCAGATTAGTTAGTGTATAGGTTATGTGTAATAGTATATATATATATATATATATATACAAGTATAATACTCTTAGTATTATTTATGTATACTATTTTCTTAATTATGTATAATAAAAACTTTCTTAGAAATTATATTTGCAACAAAATATTAAATTAGGCTATCCCTACATTATTTTCAAATTGGGTCTATATGTCCTAAAATAGTGTTATATTATTTCACTAGTTATGGTTTTATGGATTAAAACTTATATTTGATAAAGATTAGTTTTTAGCCTAAATTGTTTCCTATATATTTCAAGTAATTATTTTTAATATTTTGAATAAAAAAAACATAGTTCTTATTTATATTGATTTTCAAAATATAGTTTCCAAGTAAAAAGAATTTATCTAAATATGTTGATCTATAAAATAGAGTTTCCAAAAATATTATAAATATTTTCTTAAAAAGTTATTAATATTCATAATATTAGTTCCTTCATAACAAATCTTATCCCTCTCTAGTCAAATCCTTTCCACCTTCTTGTAATCTCGAACCTCCCTATATCGTCCCTAGCCAAATTGACTGCCCTAGATACGTATGACATGGCATGTCCCATCGATTAATATCATCTTGCGTACTTTTGGCAACTATGACTATTTTCTGCCAATATAATCATGCCACGCATCAACTACAACCAACTCAAGTCCATGCCATCATCAGAGATTGTCTTACGTAGTTGTATCATCGAAGCCATATGTTATGACACCATGAGCATCGCATTACACCAGAACCATCACCAGGCAAGTATACCTTGCTAATTAACTGCCATATTATTTATTTTCTGTGTTATGTACTTTGTTTCATATTTGTCTTTTTTTTAAACTGTGCGTCCAAGCCATACTTGGGTGCAAGCGACTCTATTAGTCATTACTTTATTTTATGCATGTTGACTTAGTTTTAGCGGACTACCTTCTTGTTGGGGGATATCCTTATATCTCCTTTGGCTATGACACTCACACCATACGGTTTGAGATATTTTGCTAGGGGCACGACTCATTGACTGGCCATCTCTATAGTCGTATGACGGATAGATCGTAACAGCTACGATTAAGGTATAGAGACTCGAGCAGTTATAAAACTGGGCAGGTCATGGACATGACTTGGTCAGTGTGGGAAATATTAGGGAAGGATAGTCACTAGTGCATATGGGAAGCCAAACAGGTAAACCATAGTTTTCAAAAGGAACTATGGCGTGATATATTTGTAGATACCCTCTGACGTTTTGGACGTTACGGCCGGATACGTTTGACTGGATTCCAGCTACGTACTTATAGTCTAAATCCCACCCATGTGCAATAAAAGTTGTCCTCTAAATTGCACAATAGACGGTTAGAATCCCCTTTGCATATTTGTGTCTATGTGAGACTTTTGCATATTATTATTATTCTGACAGTTCATAATAGCATGTTCTTCATGTATCTTGTTACGTCCCTTTGAGGATCTGGTGATTTCTCAAGGTGTGTTTGTGATTTTCACAGGTGCTTTAGCCAAGGACATATTTTACAATCTACCTTCGCGATGCTAGCTCTTGGATCGTCTTTCGCTTCGCTCGACTCCTCCATCATTGCTATGTATTCTCTCTTTTTGTTGGTAGTAGATTTGTCTCCGTCCAACATTTTGTACAAATGACTTTAATAAGTTGATTTTATGATATATTGGTTTGTGGATGAGATTAGTTTCATGGTTACTGTATTTTACAGCTTATATATACATACGAGGTTTTCGTATATTGGAGTATGTTTCATATGCATGCAGCTGGCATGTCTACGTACTTGGTCTTAAGTATTTTGGGACTGGAGCGTTACAGTTGTCGACAGGTCGGCATTACGGCGTGTCTTTCTAAGGGTTGTTCGGTTGTCAGGATGTCACAGTGCACGCCTTAATAGTCGATATAGGGCTGCACGGTTCGGAGGAACTCGGTGTTTGCTATCAACAGTCGACAATGCAGTTGCCGCCAAAGACTTAAGGACGGTGACAAGAGATGGGATTGGTTCGTTTGATAAAAAGGATGTATGAGCAGCTATATATCTCTATTGCTTAATAGAAAAGAGGTATATTGAGCCACCGCCTATTAACAGATAGGCTTAATCTGTTGCTATGAGAGAAGACTGATTTAAACATAACATATATGTATATATCATTTAGAGTAGGATTGGGACAGGGATAAATATAAAAGTAATTTAATCACAAATTTTAAATATTTATAATAACACTAGGAGAGAGACTTATCTTAGTAGGATTTGTTTTATACTTTTGTAATAATTGAAAAAATCATATTTCTATTCCCTCAGTATAAACGCTATTACGAAAATAAAAAAATATTTATCTACGTATTATGTTATAAGATCCTTATTTATTTAACTAAAATATTTATATATTCCATAAAACCATATTTAAGTCAAATAAATAACAAAAAAATATTTTTCAAAATTTTGGGAAGAGGGGTTACACCATTGCACCGATAACTTGCTTATCATTGTGCCTCTAGACCCTTCTCGTGCCAACAACATTAATGTGTCGACTTGTGCTTGTCTTTCCGACTCATACTTCGGGATGCAACAACTTGTTTTGTGTCATCGACTTGGTCCGTGCTTCAAACGTCGAGGCCGTGCCACACATTTCAACATGACTTAACCAACTTTGCCTTGCGGCCCTTCCTGACTTGATACGAGACGACTCAATTCTGACTTGTGGAACTTATGTTGATGACTCAAACACGATGCCACATTCGTGTCGAAGCACGTGCCCTTGCTATAGCCAAATCTTAGGCTCCATAATGGTGTTGTAACCGTGCAAATTGTCTTAACTCAATTCGTGCCGTGCTTGTACTCGACTCAATCCAATGGCGTGCACGCAGATAGCCGCTCTTATGCCGACTCATCTATCTGAGAGGTCACTAGCAGTGTTAAGCTATAGTGGATATTTTGCATACGGTGACCATTCGCATGTGAGGTGTAAGCTCTAATAAATGGTCTCACAGCCTATATTGTAACGGTTTACTTCAAGGTGAGTCGCACCTTCAACGTCGCACCGTCGTTGAAGGCCGTACAATACTGCTCTTCCTCCTAGGCCGAATCGAACCCGGTGCCCCGGTGATCGTTCGAGGAATTCCCCTTGTACACAAGTTCTATAATGACCATGCAAGACTCAACACGATTTACCATGTCCTTCTTTATTCATGACCATGATTTCCAAACTTCATGAGAGACTCCCAAGTTACGGGACCGGTCTCGGTGACAAACGGTTGCGTAAACTTTCTATCCTTTGAATCCAGGGAATGACTACTGCATAGTCTTCCAGTTTGACTTGAACAAACGTGTTCCTTTGTCCCCTATAGACAGTGGCATACTTATCCTTGAACCAACGTGGCTCATGCCTTAAACCAACTTGTGTTCTAAGCGACACTACCGTCCAAGTCATACTTTATATGACGAGCCTTGAGATCGTAGGACTATATATATGACTTTGACAACAGCAGAAAACATGGGACAATGCTTGCTATGACTTCGATAGCCCGAAAAAACTCTTGCCTAACTTAATTGTGCAACAAACTTAACCCGTAGGACGAGCAAAGGCTCTGCCAAGCCTTGGACGATAAGATCGTGCATGTTTATCAAGCATTTATACGTGCGACGCCTATGACTTAGGCTAATTTCATAACTTTGTGACAACTTAGACCAACTTTCCTTCTCCCAAGCCACGGGATGAAGGACCGAGTGTCATTTGGAAATCACGCCATTCAACACTTCTAAGCGGGCCGTGGGTCTGTTCCATATTCTAACTCCTTTTGACCCAGCTTGGGATTATTTCCTTAGCTATGTGGATTTGCCTAATTTGTTATCAAGCCTACTTGTGCATTTGAAAACTTTGGTTTTATTATTGTAAAGGCCAAGCTGAGGCAAGTTCACCGAAGCCACCATGTCACGTTCCAGGACCAGAATACTGGCAAGTGGGGATGGAGCAGGCCAGCTACGTAATATGAAAGTACTCCAGTACTCTGAAATAACGTATAAGCTGTCAAGACATGGGGGTTACTACTACAAGCCAACAGTCAATCCTAGGTCGAACGATCCTAGGTATCTCAATTACAGGCAAATACCAAAGTACAAGAAGTAAGATCATTAGACACAAAATAGTAAAGCGTACCAAACTATATATACATGGATGATCATGAAGCTAGTAATACAAAGTGAAGAACTACAAGAGTAATAGTCGTACATGATAAGCTCTAGCTATAGTCTAGAATACGCAAATCATGTTTAGGTCTGTAGGCTAAATGTCAAGATCCAAAACACGAGCTAAACACGTGCTCGAAGGCTAAACGCCACAAAAAAATAATGTACATAACTAGTGGAAAAATGAAATAGAAAACCCACTAAGGTACTCTGGCACTCCAGGTAGTCACCGTCGAGTAGATGGTACGAAAGATCCTCTGGGCTCCTTTATCAGATCTGGCAAAACAAAACTAGTGGGGTCAGACCCCCAATATCAAGTACCACAAAAGAAGCCAAACTATGACCTAAAATCAGCAATAACTAACATAACAATAGATAGAGACATAAATAAGTAAATGCAGATCGAGACTCGCGCACTACCAATGCACTCATCTCGAGAATAGAAAAGACAATAAGGAAAGCAATATGGAGCATAGGATAAATAATATGTGACATAATGTAAACTGTGGACATGTAAAGTAAATGGAAGAATGTGAATACATAAGACAAGCTGGACATGTGAGCATGAGAGATATCTGAACATGTGAGCATGGGAGACAACTGGGACATGTGGACATGTTAGATAACTAGGGAATTAGAGCATGTAGGAACTATATAGAATGAAAAATGATAAGATGACTTAGAAACTATTCCGGGACCCAAGTTACAACCCGTAAACCAAACAAGGACCAGGACTGTAACCCTTCTCCTGAACAGAACTTACTCTCTAATCAATATACAACATAGGAATCACGTATAGCGTTTGAGTACTAAATAGGACGACTAATGACAAGATGACTAAGAAACTATTCCGGAACCCAAGTTACAACCCGTAAACCAAATAAGGACCGGGCTTGTAACCTTTCTCCTGAACAGAACTTAGTCTCTAATTATTTATCGGCAAATAAAGCATGAACAATGATGTACTAAAATAAACAAACACAGACATTGCCTAGACAAAACTAGACTAGACTGGACTCCATACAACAATCACGGCCAGCAATGAGTACGGCTTTATAAATTAGCTAACTAAGGTTAACACATGCATAGTTACTAACAAGATACAGTTAAGACATTCCTGCAGTCACAAGCCCTGCAGACTATTCAAGTTATCCAGGCGAGATTACAAGAGATTTCAAGAA
Source organism: Iris pallida (assembly GCA_029216955.1). Taxonomy (NCBI): domain Eukaryota; kingdom Viridiplantae; phylum Streptophyta; class Magnoliopsida; order Asparagales; family Iridaceae; genus Iris; species Iris pallida. Next base: position 32,515,297 of record JANAVB010003398.1, read on the forward strand.
TTATGATAATTATTAGGTGACTTTAGTACTTATGATTTCAAGAAGTGCAACACTGGACAGTGTGCTAGAAATACACCATACTCGATTGCAGACTACAAATCCACTGGTGTGACCGGGATAACGGGATCGCCTGTAACTGGGAAATCTTTTTATATGAACTACTTGATCAATCTAGTCGTTTAACCTAGTCAAATTCATTATGAATCTCTGACCGTGGTAACCAAGAATCTATGTCCTAGAAATGATGCAAGATGAGACAAGTAGCTTGTACAATCATAATCAAAAAAATCAACCATGGTGTCAAGACAAGAGTTATACTTAATGAGTCAGGATTGGCTGTCGTAACAGCAATCCAGATTTCATATGTCATGTTAGATTTACTTGTCATGTCAAGAGTACTGGTCAAGAGTGCACCTCGACGGGCCACTATCATGTAAGAAAAGGAAAGACATGTAGAAGAGTGCACCACGACGGGTCACTATCTAGTAAGCAAAAAATATATACAAGAGTACACCACGATGGGTCACTATCTAGTAAGCAAAGAAAGGCGTATAACGAGAGTGCACCACGATGGGCCACTATCTAGTAAGCAAAGAAGGCATGTGTCAAGAGTGTGCTACGACAGACGACAACAAAGAAATTCTCATGGCATAGACTGTAAAGTACAATAGAACCGGAAAGGCATGGCAATACATATCATAGCATATAAGAAATAATCGAAAGAAAAGACATGTCATGGCATGTGAGAAGGAATAAAAGTGAGTACGTGTGCTAGTATCAAGTGTACATAGGGTGTACAATTATTCTTTGATTATACAAGATCATCAAGAGGAGATCATTTTTTCCTATTTAAGTCAAATTCAAAATTAACAAGTTACCAAGTTGGGTCGTCACAAGTTAGGCCAAGTACAGAAAACACGCAAAGAAGATCAAAACTATAATTGAAAGTTTTACTTGCATATGAACTCCAACTAAGGTGAAATAATAAGATTCATGAAGCCAAGACAAGGATCTACAACTTTCATGTTTTGAGTTTTCCAAAATTCTAACTACAAAATAGCTCAAACGGACAAAAACAATAAAAAAAAAGGTCATTCAAGGCAATCTGGGCACGGGCGCAATGCACGCTCAAGCAAAACTGCCCACGGCGCGCGGAGCGCGCATGCACGGAGCTCGGTCTGCGCACTATGCACAAAATAGACTGCACATGAGGGCAAAATTGCCTACGGCGCAAGGTGTAGTAAAGCACGGTGTGCGGGCGAATGAAAGAAAATAGCGCGAGCGTGTGGCGTACGAGATGCGCCACGCACGGGACAAAAATGCCCACATCGCAAGGTGCACGCAAGCATGGTGCGCGGAAGAAAATCATGCGGGCGCACAGCGCGTGAGATGTGCTGCACACGCGGGCAAAAATGCCCAAGACGCAAGCACGATGTACGACAAAAATGCTGCACACGGCACTGTTCATCGTCCCGACTGCACCAAAAGGTGTGGGGAACCCATAAACACGAAAAATGCATAACTAACTCAAAATAAGTCAAAATCAAGTGGTTCAAAAGCCAAAATTGGGTAGAATGCAATTTTCCACAACATGAAACCATTAGTTTTCAAAAATAACAAAGTTTAAGAGATCAAAACCAAGAAAAACAAAAAATTTATAAACCTAGATCTGCAAAAATATAACCATCAAAACCGAAAACTCCAAGTTCTAAAGAGGCTTAGAAATATGCAAGAAGAGAATAGAACAAACAAATAGAAAAATAATAATGTTCAAGATTTGGCAAGATGCACTTGCCAATGGTTGGTGGAGGAGTAAATGAAGAAGAATATGAAGAAATAAATGAGAAGTAATGAAGAGAGAGAGAGAGAGAGAGAGAGAGAGAGAGAGAGAGAGAGAGAGAGAGAAATTGGTTTATATACCAACCCTCTCATCTAAGACCAACCCAAACCAAGGCATGCCAAGTTGAACCAAACCAAATTAAACCAAGTCAAGATTAAACCAAGTCAAGGCTAAGAACGACAAGTCAAAACACGGGTCACCTGACAAATGTCAGAATTTTGTACACGTATACTAAAAATACGTATAACGGAAAATGGAGTGACAGGCATGCCATCGGTATACACCGGTATACTGGTGGTATGTCGGTCAAGAAGAAAATCTATAAGTTGGAAAAAATTTAAAACGTTCCAAAAACCAAAAAAATATAAAAAATAGTACAAAAATACGCATCAATATATAAATATCAATAGAGTGAGACGAGTCTCACAACTATTCCATCCTTAAAAAAATTTTGTCCTCAGAATTTCCTAAAGCTAGCCAAGCATGATAGCCAAAACAAAAGCTCAAGAAAACACATCTATCTCGATAAAACAAGCATGGCATATAAGTAAAAGAAGACAACAGTAATATAAATAAACGCGTAAGCAGTAACACAACCACAATCAAGAAGGGCTGGAGGCACATGAATAAATATGCCTTCTGAGTCAGTTGAGTAGGGACCCGCCCTCGCTGGCCTACGCTGACTCCCAAAATAGATAGGGGTCAAGTCTCAAAGTAAGTCGGTACCAATGACTTAGTCTAAGACATGACTCTACCTAGGATATATTTTTGCAGTCGAGACATATGATAGGTATCATGTATCTCAAGATACAAAGACAGAAGAGTGGGATGTGAAACTCTCATCCACTCACCGAATAAGTCAAGCCGACCGTTGTACTCTTGATATCGGCGAAACACAAGGCTGCTGACAAGAACCCAAGATGAGAGCAATTTTGAAATTTTGTAATTATAATTATTATTTATTATTTTATATTATGATTTTTGGTGATTTTTAACCATTTTTAAACTATTAAAATTATGACTTATGATTTTGACATTTTACTATTGTTTGGTTTTAATTTCGAGGAAATTTGTCGCCCCCAGTTTTCAGGAATAGGGATATTTTTGTCATTTTGTATTTTTGAAATATTTTTGAAATTTATTTATTATTTATGATATTGTTTTGGGATTATTTGAGTCGGGTTCGAATTTCAGCTCAATCCGACTTGAAACGGGGACCCGGGGGTAGTGTTGACTTTAGTGGACCCACACACTAGTTAGGCATGGCCCACATGATATTAATTTTAGTCCACATGATATTAATTTTATTTAGAGGTTAGACTAATTATTAGGGATAAGGTTAGTGTGATTAGAGACTTTAGAATGACTAATTTAGTCCCAACCAATTAGCCATTTCCTAATACTAATAGAATAGGTTAGTGGGGGCATTTTGGACCGTACCATAATAGGACAAATAGCCCCATATGGCCAGCCACTTTGGGAGAGGATAGGCTCAAGTTCATTTTATTATTCTCATCCACACTCTCTCTCTTGTTCTTCCCCAAATATCTAGAGAGCAATCCCTAGCAATTTCTCCACCAAATCCTTCCATTTCGCAACCAAATCTTCTTCTTTCCTTCTCCATTCTAGCCAAGGAGGAAGCTACCCAAGTTTGGAAGGATTCGGAGCTCGTTCGTGTCCTTTTGGAATCTCTACGTGTCGGTGTCGCTCAGGGAAGACTTTTCTTCGATTCGATCTACCGGAAGGTATAAATCCCTTCTCATTTTTCATTTTCTCATGCATATAGGTCTATTTTGAACCCATAGGAATGACCCCCATGGTTGTATCTCCATTTCGTGTCCATTTCTTGTCCATTTGGAGGTCATAGGAGTGTCCTTTGTGTTGTGATTGTGTCCTAGTGGAAAAAAACCCCAAATTTGGACACACTATGTGTTGATGTTATGTATGAATGAATTATTACATGTTTAATCTCATATTTTTGTATTGGAGATGTGTTCTATAGTGTCTTATATATATATATATATATATATATATATATATATATATATATATATATATATATATATATATATATATATATATCAGTGTAGAGAGTGAGTTCTTGATATATTATGTTATATACTTGTGTTTCTTTTGTCTCAAACTACCTAATTTTGTCATAATTTTATCCACATTTTTAGTAGCCAAAGCAACTTAAAAATGTCATAACTTTTAGCTTAGAGCTCCGATTTATCTTCTATTTTTTTAAAAGAATCGTATCGAAGTTAGCTTTCCAAATATATATTTTAATAAGCCAAATTCTTTATGTAACTTTCTGTAGAATTATTTGAGTGTCAGCTGTACGAAAAACGAACATGTTTCGATATTTTTGCGATTTCGGGAGCTTTCGAAAACGAAAATGCGATCCGTTTAAAGTTTCGAAAAGCTATCACGAAGAGCTACAACATACTTTAATCCTAGAATTTAATGAATGCCCAATTGGTACAGTATTAGTTTTAAGTAGAAGAGTGACTATACGATATATACATTTTGTGTAACCTATGAGCCTATGTAGTATGGATATTAAATGAATATAGAGTATATAATGCATAATATGTTAGATGAATAGAATGATATATATGTTGTATATTCTCTTTACATTAATTTATATATATGGTTTAATACAAGAATGTAGGAATGCTATTAATATAATGCATATAAGCAATGCATGAATGAAAGAATGATATACAATGTATTCATATGTATAAAACATGTAGGTAATGCATAGATGCATGAATGAAATCAATGTTGCAATATGTTAATATAAATACAAGTATCTAATATGCATGAATGTAAGTATAATATAATTCAAGTATACATGTATGTATCATGTAAATGTAATATACATGATATGTATGTATGCATGTATACAAGGTAAGTATGTATGTATGTATTTCTATAAACTGAGTTAACCTATAACCTTTTACACACATGCATTCATACATCCTTTGATATCATGTATCCCATGTCACATACACCTACCTATTACTAAATTTTAGAACATTAACACATATCCTTTCACACACATGCCAAACACACACATACTCACTCACTCTTTTACCTCTCTTTCTCTCTCTCTCTCTCTCTCTCTATATATATATATATAATATAAAATATATATATATATATATATATATATATATATATATATATATATATATATATATATGTATGTGCCTATATATATAGCTTTCCTATATATATCTATGTATATGAATATGTGAATATGAATAATGTATATACATTATATGACTAAGTTTGTGTGCCTTGTTAGCTTATGGTTTAGTTTTGTGCTTGGTTTAGCAAGTGACTTAGGCTATGAGTTAGTAGCTATCTTGCATACTTGATTTGCATATACTTAGTTTGTTTAGACCTAGAATAACTTGTTTGACCTAATTTAGACTTTTTAGACCTAGTTTGACCATAGTTGACCTAGGTTTGACTTTCAGGGTTGACCAAGTTGACCAAGAGTTGACTTTGGTCTAGATTGACCTAGAATCATGTAGAATGCATAGTAGAACTTCATATTGTTATTTTGGACTTGTTGTGACTTGTGCTGTTCTGATTAGGAGCCAGACACCTCTCATCGGATAATATATTTACTTTGGACATTCAGACATCAGACGAGTACATTCTCTGATAGTTCTCTCATTTATTTGTCAATTACTGTAATTCAGTTCTAGTTAGTTGTATGTGGTTCTCTGTTACAACACGTATGGATATTTTGGATTCATGTATACGACACACATTTATTTTTTGGTCTCTATTACTGGTATCATCATTCCTGGCTTCTATTACTGGAATCACCTACTTGAATCATTTACTGAAATTATTTACTGGAATCATTTACTGGTATCATTATATTTTGGCTGGACTCATCTTGAATCATTGTGTCGGAATTCTGGATTCACTTGTTGGGAGGGGAAATACTAGAGTAAGACATGTAGACATACCCCAATCTGGAATCTCCCAACTGGAATCTACTGGAATGATAGCCATCTCACACCTGGCCAGGTGTGTGACGTGCCGTATTACCTACAGCCATTTACATGTCAAACTCGGTATTTTAAAACACACTGCTAGAGTATAGGCTGGACTCACCCTGGAATCTTTGATCACTGACTGGAATCATCTCATACCGGACTCATCTTGTACTGGAATCACCTGGTATCAGATTCATGTTGTCTGGATTTACGTTGGTCTTACACTTGTTTATATTTTTTGTCTGGACTTATATCATATTACCCTGATTCAGCTAGTTCTATATTTTTTTACAGTCTTCATTGCTATGATTCTTCTCTTGTTTAGTTATTTACTTTCCTTGCACTTTTTCTGTCTTTCTTACCATCACCTGAATATAAACTGCTATTTTTATCAATACAACTGTCTATAACTGCTTTATAGTTCACTGTCATTTACTTGGGTTTTCTAGATTAGATGTGCTCGTTCTTGTCCTGATTGGACCTGTTGATAAATTTTACAGATAGCCTGGAGGTTGCCTGCTAGCCTAGAGAAGACACAGTAGAGGTTGTATAGTTAGTTATTTCAGTTGTATTGTGTTGTATTTATTCTATGGATTACTATATTGAGCTTTGAGATGTTTTCTGGGTTTGTGTATCTTAGACACTTAGACTTCTATCTGCTGTATCTCTTTTGGATTTCATATTTTACCTATCTTTTATCTCGCTCTACCTTAGTTGTGATTGAGACTATATCTGCTATGTCACCTCCATTCGGAGAGTATATACTGTACATGTACCTTTATTTGTTAGATGTTTGACCTGGGACAGCATTCTACCGCCGACATTGCGGCGCAGGCTGGACGTACCCACGTCTCGTGCCCTTACTCTAGGGTACGGGTCATGACACGTTTTTAGTGGTGGCCCATGCAGGTCGAGTTTATGTAGTGGTATTCGAACTAGAGTATCACTACAGCCTACAGTAGGATTAGGATATTTTGGAGGTACTCAATCACATTAGGAACAACTCTTAATCTGATTCCTTTTATCTAAAATTGTTGCTTATTGACTTCCCTTGAATATAAACTGTTCTCCTTTGAATTTTTGCTTCATTCTCAGAAATTGCTTCTTGTTTTGATCTATCTTCATGATGGTTATGAAGACACGATCTCATCGCTTCAGTTCGGGGGATACTATCGAGAGGCTGGCCACCTCTCGTCCTGTTCATCAGGGCCTCGAGACCGCAGCTTCTATTGTGCCGACTCAGGTTGGCATTTCTGCTACATTAGAGGTGTACCTCCGTCTGTACAGAGACTTTTCCCCTCGTTTTCGGTTTCTCTCAGCAGCAGCGATTCATGCAGCATTAGCAGCAGAGATTTGTGCAGTATCAGCATCAGGCTGGAGGAAACCAGCAGGGCAAGCTATCGTCAGGACAGTCGAGGATGCACAGACCGTTAGAGATCTTGCTGCAAGTTCCGTTCTTCTCAATTCCATTCCCGCAATTGTCTTTTATAATTACCTTGAAATCCGATTCCATCTGTTCCTTGTTGATTGATTAATTTTGTCATGTTACTCTTTTGTTGTGTTTATTTTTCTTCTGAGAAAATCATATGGGCTAGGTCGCCTAAATCATGGGATCTAGAATCCTCGATAGTCGTGTTAGTTGGCATAGTGAGGACATGTAGTCAGATTTTGGATGTATTCTCCGATATGGGAATTTAAGGTTTTTGCCAGGTTTTTGCCGTCGCATGCGGCAGTGCAAAAATTTTAAATACCATGAACCTAGAGGTACGTACCTTGGTCAAGGACTCTGTGATTATCGTAGCCTTGCTCACTAGCATGATGAAGACTCTGGACAACATGATTTTGGACAGACGCATATGATTAACAGATTGTATCTTGAGAAGGTTTAAACATCATACCCTTTTGATTGTTATAAATGACTTAGGAGTAGGGATATTTAGTTTTGTAGAGCTTATTCATAGGTAGTTCCTTCATAGTATAATGGTATGATGACTTGTAGAGTGTCTGTACCCTAGAGGTGATAGTTAGCATTGGTGTTAGAATAGTAACCCATTGCAGATAATTCTCCTGTTATCTATAATACCAACCAGTTACACATAGGATGTTAGTATACCTTACAGCCTTGATGATTATTACTACTTTCCCTTACCTTTTCCAGTGAGGCACCCATGACCAGAGCCTGCCTTTGAGTATAGTTGTAGTTTCACCTAAGACCGAGAGTTCTATTTGCATAGATAGATTGCAGATGATATTGGCATATGGGATATAGGTTAGTTGGTATCTATAGGCCATTGTTGTATAGGGTTATAAACATGTTGTTTAGCCTATACTTGGTTCAGTTTTCCATTTTAGTTAAGTTCTCTTCGTGTTGAGTTCCTTTGTGTTGATCACCTTTATAGGCAGTGTGCAGACCCTTCACTAGATACCATGTCCCCTTGATTCTGACCATTCATCCTTAGCCTAGTTCTAAGCATTGTTTCATACCCTTATAAGTTTAGTCTGCCTTAACCCTTGGTTGATCAGTCATGTATATATATATATAGATGATATACTTAGGATATATGTGATGGGTTGTTGTTCTTGAGCATATATATATATATGGTATTTGGTATTCATGTGCTTAGCTTGTAGGTATTTAGTTATAGGTGACTTGATAGGATTGGGAAGTTAAGAGCTAGTCTATTATAGAGTTTCTCTTTTACTAAATTCTAGTTGCCAACACCTAGATAGCTAGCATAGGTAAAACCCTAAGAAGTTGACCAGTTGATGACCAAGTACTTGGATGTTGAGAAATTGACTAGTGATTGACCCTTGACTATGTTTGACATAGAAGGGGGTGCGATCATCTTAATTTCGAGGACAAAATTTTTATAAGGTGGGTAGGATTGTAACACCCAATTTTCCAAATAAGGGTAATTTTGAAATTTCGTAATTATAATTATTATTTATTGATTATTATTTTATATTATGATTTTTGGTGATTTTTAATCATTTTTAAACTATTTAAAATTATGACTTGTGATTTTGACATTTTACTATTGTTTGGTTTTAATTTCGAGGAAATTTGTCACCCCCATTTTTCAGGAATAGGGATATTTTTGTCATTTTGTATTTTGAAATATTTTTGAAATTTATTTTATTATTTATGATATTGTTTTGGGATTATTTGAGTCGGGTTCGAATTTCAGCTCAATCCAACTTGAAACGGGGACCCGGGGGGTAGTGTTGACTTTAGTGGACCCACACACTAGTTAGACATGGCCCACATGATATTAATTTTAGTCCACATGATATTAATTTTATTTAGAGGTTAGACTAATTATTATGGATAAGGTTAGTGTGATTAGAGACTTTAGAATGACTAATTTAGCCCCAACCAATTAGCCCTTTCCTAATACTAATAGAATAGGTTAGTGGAGGCATTTTGGACCTTACCATAATAGGACAAATAGCCCCATATGGCCAGCCACTTTGGGAGAGGATAAGCTCAAGTTCATTTCATTATTCTCATCCACACTCTCTCTCTTGTTCTTCCCCAAATATCTAGAGAGCAATCCCTAGCAATTTCTCCACCAAATCCTTCCATTTCGCCACCAAATCTTCTTCTTTCCTTCTCCATTCTAGCCAAGGAGGAAGCTACCCAAGTTTGGGAGGATTCGGAGCTCGTTCGTGTCCTTTTGGAATCTCTACGTGTCGATGTCGCTCCGGGAAGGCTTTTCTTCGATTCGATCTACCGGGAGGTATAAATCCCTTCTCCTTTTTTATTTCCTCATGCATATAGGTCTATTTTGAACCCATAGGAATGACCCCCATGGTTGTATCTCCATTTCGTGTCCATTTCGTGTCCATTTGGAGGTCATAGGAGTGTCTTTTGTGTTGTGATTGTGTCCTAGTGGAAAAAAATCCTAAATTTGGACACACTATGTGTTGATGTTATGTATGAATGAATTATTACATGTTTAATCTCATATTTTTATATTGAAGATGTGTTCTATAGTGTCTTATATATATATATTAGTGTAGAGAGTGAGTTCTTGATATATTATGTTATATACTTGTGTTTCTTTTGTCTCAAACTACCTAATTTCGTCATAATTTTATCTACATTTTTAGTAGCCAAAGCAACTTAGAAATGTCATAACTTTTAGCTTAGAACTCCGATTTATCTTCCGTTTTTTTTAAAAGAACCGTATCGAAGTTAGATTTTCAAATATATATTTTAATAAGCCAAATTCTTTCTGTAACTTTCTGTAGAATTATTTGAGTGTCAGCTGTACGAAAAACGAACGTGTTTCAGTATTTTTGTGATTTCGGGAGCTTACGGACACGAAAATGCGATCCGTTTAAAGTTTCGGAAAGCTATCACGAAGAGCTACAACATACATTAATCCTAGAATTTAATGAATGCCCAATTGGTACAGTATTAGTTTTAAGTAGAAGAGTGACTATACGATATATGCATTTTGTGTAACCTATAAGCCTATGTAGTATGGATATGAAACGAATATAGAGTATGTAATGCATGATATGTTAGATGAATAAAATGAGATATATATGATATATATTCTCTTTACATTAATTTATATATATGGTTGAATGCAAGCATGTAGGAATGCTATTAATATAATGCATATAAGCAATGCATGAATGAAAGAATGATATACAATGTATTTATATGTATAAAACATGTAGGTAATGCATAGATGCATGAATGAAATGAATGTTGAAATATGTTAATATAATTACAAGTATCTAATATGCATGAATGTAAGTATAATATAATACAAGTATACATGTATGTATTATGTAAATGTAATATACATGATATGTATGTATGCATGTATACAAGGTAAGTATGTATGTATTTCTATAAACTGAGTTAACCTATAACCTTTTACACACATGCATTCATACACCCTTTGACATCATGTATCCCATGTCATATACACCTACCTATCACTAAATTTTAGAACATTAACACATATCCTTTCACACACATGCCAAACACACACATACTCACTTACTCTTTTACCTCTCTTTCTCTCTATCTCTCTCTCTCTCCTCTCTCTCTCTCTCTATATATATATATATATATATATATATATATATATATATATATATATATATATATTTTAAATATATATATATATATATATATATATATATATATATATATATATATATTTTTATATATATTTAAAATATATATATATATATATATATATATATATATATATATATATATATATATATATATATATATATATATATATATATGTATGTATGTATGTATGTGCCTATATATATAGCTTTCCTATATATATCTATGTATATGAATATGTGAATGTGAATACTATATATACATTATATGACTAAGTTTGTGTGCCTTGTTAGCTTATGGTTTAGTTTTGTGCTTGGTTTAGCAAGTAACTTAGGCTATGAGTTAGTAGCTATCTTGGATACTTGATTTGTATATACTTAGTTTGTTTAGACCTAGAATAACTTGTTTGACCTAATTTAGACTTGTTAGACCTAGTTTGACCATAGTTGACCTCGGTTTGACTTTCAGGGTTGACCAAGTTGACCAAGAGTTGACTTTGGTCTAGATTGACCTAGAATCATGTAGAATGCATAGTAGAACTTCATATTGTCATTTTGGACTTGTTGTGACTTGTGCTGTTCTGATTAGGAGCCAGACACCTCTCATCGGACAGTATATTTACTTTGGACATTCAGACATCAAGCGAGTACATTCTCTGATAGTTCTCTCATTTATTTGTCAATTACTGTACTTCAGTTCTAGTTAGTTGTATGTGATTCTCTGTTACAACACGTATGGATATTCTGGATTCATGTATACGACAAACATTTATTTTCTGGCCTATATTACTGGTATCATCATTCCTGGCTTCTATTACTGGAATCACCTACTGGAATCATTTACTAGAACTGGTATCATTATATTTTGGCTGGACTCATCTTGAATCATTGTGTCGGAATTCTGGATTCACTTGCTGGAAGGGGAAATACTAGAGTAAGACATGTAGACATACCCCAATCTGGAATCTCCCAACTGGAATCTACTGGAATGATAGCCATCTCACACCCGGCCAGGTGTGTGATGTGCCGTATTACCTACAGCCGTTTATATGTCAAACTCGGTATTTTAAAACACAGTGCTAGAGTATAGGCTGGACTCACCCTGTAATCTTTGATCACTGACTAGAATCATCTCATACCGGACTCATCTTGTACTGGAATCACCTGGTATCAGATTCATGTTGTCTGCATTTACGTTGGTCTTACACTTGTTTATATTTACTGTCTGGACTTATATCATGTTATCCTGATTCAGCTAGTTCTATTTTTTTACAGTCTTTATTGCTATGATTCTTCTCTTGTTTAGTTATTTACTTTCTTTGTACTTTTTCTGTCTTTCTTACCATCACCTGAATATAAACTGTCATTTTCATCAATATAACTGTCTATAACTGCTTTATAGTTCTCTGTCATTTACTTGGGTTTTCTAGATGAGATGTGCTCGTTCCTGTCCTGACTGGACCTGTTGATAAATTTTACAGATAGCCTGGAGGTTGCCCGCTAGCCTAGAGGAGACACAGTAGAGGTTGTATAGTTAGTTATTTCAGTTGTATTGAGTTGTATTTATTCTATTGATTACTGTATTGAGCTTTGAGATGTTTTTTGGGTTTGTGTATCTTAGACACTTAGACTTCTATCTGCTGTATCTCTTTTGGATTTCATGTTTTACCTATCTTTTATCTCTCTCTACCTTAGTTGTGATTGAGACTGTATCTGCTATGTCACCTCCATTCGGAGAGTATATACTGTATATGTACATTTATTTTGTTAGATGTTTGACCTAGGACAGCGTTCTACTGCCGACACTGCAGCGAAGGCTGGACGTACCCACGTCTCGTGCCCTTACTCTAGGGTACGGGTCGTGACAGGGGGTGATGACTGATGCGTCTGAAAGGACTGAGGTGGTACATCTGTTGTAGCTGGTCGTCCTCGAGATGTCGGATAGGGACAAGTACTAATTGAATGGTCCTCCGCTCCATAACGAAAATATCGCATATTGGTCGCCCGAAAAACTGATCTGAGATGCCCTATCTTGCCACAATAGGTACATGCTTCTTGTTCTGAATGATACTGCTGGTCTCTCTGCCTCTGAGCCTGGGCCTGCATATACTGCTGAGGCCTCTCCTGCTGGAATACATGAAACTGCATCGATGAAGGCCTCTGAGCTCGCTTCTAGTGAATTGCTATTGGTACCCTGAACTAGGTAACTGTAGGCTAGAAGGATAGAGATCCAGCTGAACTCCTCCGGGGATAAATCCCTATCATGTGGTCTGGTGATCTGATGACAAACATAGAAAGTTGGCCCTTCGACAAGTAAGATGAGTGTCCATTCCCTTCAAGAGAAGGAACATACAACTGGTAACTCCTCGTGTTGGTATGGATGTTGGTATTCTGGTACTGGTAAGTGTTGTCGAGGTGGAAAGCCTGACACGGATGCCTGGTACCTCTTACGACCCTCAGTTCTTGATGTAGTCCTCCTGGCTATATGCTCGTGCTCTCGTACTGCCTCTACAGTAGGTCAGGCTCAATATGCTAACTGACTAGTTGACTGGTACTACCTGGCTCCAATCTGTACTCCTTTTGGCTGCCCGGCCTCGGCTTGAAATACCTCTGGTTTTTTTGCCCACTACAGTCTATCAACATCGGGAAACTCTGCTGGAGAACGAGATATCGTTGTTACTGTGACTCCATCATATCCTTTATGATCCCTAGGAATGCATGCACATCGGGGGTCATGACCCGATCCCAAATTATTGGGTCGAACCGGATCATGTCCAGCCTGCACCGTTGTGAGACGGAGGCAGTAAGCTGTTCTATATGCAGGTATTCACAACAACATCTATATATTTGTCACAAGTCAAATATACGAAATTTTTTAAAACTTTTATTCAACAATTGAAAAGTACAACTGGAAATGAAAGAACTGAAATAAAGTGCTGAATACAAAACTCCCAAACAATAAAACTAGAAAAAACTAGAAACGACTAGCTAAGCGGTCGGCTCGTCGGCCTCAGGTCCTGCATCCTCCGAGGGGGACTCCGGCAACACCACAGGGTACAAAATCGGGTCATAGTAGCTATTGTACAATAGCTCAGCATCCTCAATGTCACCTAAAAATATGGTCTCAAGTCAGGAGGGAGCAAGTACGAATATGTATCTCATATTTCAAGTAATAATGGAAAAGTGCAGGCTAAATAGTTAAAACAATATTTTCCAGCAATTTAATAATTAAAAATAATATAATTTGAATGTGTAATCGTCTATGACCGGCTTGGGTTGTACAATAGCGTCCTAGCGACACGATACGGCTTATCCCCGTGTGTAAGAGGGGTAAGCTCGCACAATCATGCAATATGGAGGGTATTGGTCATAAACGTTACACTATTCCCCTAATTCCCCATTATCAATATCAATCAATATTTGAACCCTAGGAGAGGGTTCCGTGTAGCAATGTGGTTTAACATGCAACTTGACAATTACTAAATATAATACAAGAAAACATAACCGTAACTTGCCTCTGTTAATTGACTGGATCGGGAATATTGGTACCGAGGAGGAAGTCAAGTTCGTCTCCGAGATCCTACAGTTGAGAACCTTGACTTAGAACCATAATGAAAATATTCTAGATGTGCTAGTTACAATCTCTAGAAGTAGACCCTAGTCAGGTTTTAAGTTATTTAATAATCTACCGGAAATCTAGCGTCGCAATCTACGTTCGTTATTATTTTAATTAAATAAGTCGGTTACTGATTAATTAGGAAAAATAGAAATTACCGGTTAATTTGGCAAAAAAATTTGTATTTTAAATATATATATATAAAACTAGGCTTTTTCTTTTAAATGAGAAAACATATGAATGTCTAAGTTACAAACTCAAAATCTTATTTTATTTAATGTGAGAAAACTCTTATTAATTTTCTATATTAAAATAAATACTCATTTTATTATTAACGTGTTTACCTATAAAACAACAATCCAAAAAAGAAAAGGAAAAACTAAACTACTTATTCCAGTTCTACGGGAAAATAGAAAAGAAAACTTGGACTTATGTCCTTACAATTTTTACATAAATTAATTTAATTTAAAGGTGAGCTCTGAATGCCGCAAACGGTCCAACAGTAGGTCGAAGCCCTGCACCAAAATTACTAACAGCAGTAATCTATTCTAAAAATAATAATAAATTAAAGATAATTATAAAATGCGTCTCAAACTTGGTCTAAACTGTCATGTTGCATTCTAGCTAATGCCTCAACGTTCGGAAGTTCCGGTTTCGTTTGCATTTCGCTAGTACTCAAAATATTATCGGAAAGCCAAACTGTTAACTGACTATAGTTGAACTCAAGAAATAAACTGAGAGATTTTTAAATATTTTAGAAAAATCGGGCAACATCTCCTTTGTAATCGGGATAACCCAAATAATGGGAAATACAACCAACATATCCCAAACCAGGAATAATGCCAACACCAAATATATAACTGGAAAACCAATTAAAATCCATCTCAAAACCATAAACGTATATATACCATAAAGAAATACACATAGTTAAAACCACCAGTATATGAGTTCCTAACAGAACTCAATCAGAAAATCTGAAAACTATCGAACTCGACATCGGAAACAAACCCGACAATTCCAAATCAAATTCGGAAAATCAGATCCAACTCCGAATAGGAACCAGATTATGAAACCCGAAAACACAGCGTAAATTCTGAAATTTAATCGGAAACCCAACGAACCAATTCTGATTTAAAAATCAGAACCAACACCAACAATCGAATCCCATAGTGGGATTGAGACCGCGCCATCATCGACACTAAGAGAGGGAGACGAAGATACAAAAATATACCTCGGTTGCTCGGCTAGCGCTCTTAGATGAAAATATGAAAGAATAATCCATGCGGCAGCAACGCGGGAATAGAAACACCAGGGAGCACCGCGAAACAGCGGGTCGGGAAACCCGCGGGTTAGCGCTGGGAGAGCGGCCACGGGTCAACGAGTCCCGAAAAGTTAGATCGGGACAGCACGGCCACAGGGGCAGCGCTGGAACAGCGCGAAGGGGTTGCCGGGGAAGACGTGGCAGAGCGCGACCTCAGAACAGAGGCGGCGGAGACCGGCGGGGTCTGGCCGGACGGGAACGGGGTCGCCAGAGGGAGGGTTGGCCACGGGGGTCGCCGGAGATGGCGGGCGAGGGGCTCGGGTGCTGTCGGGAGGCAGCCGACGGTGCTGGACGAAATCGCCGGAGGAAGTCGGCGGGGCGCCGGGGCTAGGACACGGCGGGCGGCCGGAGTTGGTCGGAGGAAACGGCGTCGGGTGGAGGCACGGATGGGCCGGCCGGGCTCGGCTGGACGGGGCCGCCGGGGAGGGCATGGTCGCGCGGAGGCACGCGGTCAGGTGATCGATCGGAAGGGTGTGAGCTAGGGTACGTGGACATGGCGGTCGCACGGGGTTGCGCCGGGAATGGGCGCCGGCGGGGGTTACTGGCACCGCGCGGGAGGGTCGGCCAGGTGGTCGGCCGGAGGAGATCGGGCCGGCATGAGGCGCGGGGGGTCCGGCTCGGGTCAGGGGCCGGTGGCCTCGGGTTGGGGGAGGTGGCGGTGATGAGAGAATGGAGGGGTTTGGTATAAGAGGAATAGAGAGGTGAGAAAGAGAGGTTTATATGGTGATGGGGTGTTGTGTGTTTTTGTTTGGTTGTGTGGTGGAGAGAGGTTTGTGTGGAGAGATGGGCAACGTGGGAGAGAATAAAGGGATGGTTGGGAACAAGTCTTGGGGATCGGGTGAGTGAGAGTGAGGGATTGGGTTAGTCAGGAATTAGGATATGTATATATATTTTTACCAACAAACATACATCATAAATACATATATTAATAACCAGAATTTAAATGGAAAAAGTAAGGACGGGTTCGGAACGGAGTCAGACTTTGGAAAAACGGGTTCGACTCGGAATCGGACTCCAGACATGAAATCGGGACTGGGCCACAATAAAAAAATCCAATTAATTTATTTTTGAAATAAATGATCCGACTAATATAATAACAATAATAATAGTAATAATATTAATATTAATCCTAATCTAAACTAGTAATCCAATAATCCAGTAATTCTAATAAACCAAAATTGCAGGTTTCACATCCTTCCCTCCTTAGAAAATTTCGTCCTCAAAATTTCAAAGATAAGGGCCAGGGTACAACCAAAATCACTTAGCCTTGATCAAAAACAGGATTTTAAATCATAAGGCATGATCTAAATTATCTAGATATGATCTGAAATAAAGTTAGAATATTGTTGTGATTGAAATCATTTTAGGCACGAATAAATCTAGGTACAAATATGATCATATAATAGGAGAAAATCAAATGATGTCTCGTGAAACAGAAAAGACAAGAAAGAAGCGAATGCCAACAGTTTTTTGAGAAGACAGAAGGTAATGGAATCTTTTAAGATGAGAGACTAAAATGTCAAATCAAATTAGAGTGAGGTACAAGAATTTGTGACTCAGGAAAGATAAAAAGTTGTATGATGGTAGGATAGGAAAGATGATTAGAATAATATAACTATGATAGAGATGTAATCGAGTAAGATATTTTTCGGTGAGGACCGAGTGATGATCAAAGGAAATAGAAAGAATATCGTTCCACTATTTCAACGGTCAGAAGATAAGATATGCAAGAAAAGACTTACAAGATAACTATCTTATTAATACCATACAAAACCAATATCTAACTAGCTGAACTTTCGGTATCCACACAAAACTAAGATATCTGTCAAGGTATTAAAACAAAATATATATAGAATCATAAATCACCTAAATCAATTTTTCATCCATCGTTGTATGCCAATGGTCTTATCTCAAATCCTCTTTGCTTATTCCTTCTCTATAACATATCATTCAATTGCTCGTGTTATTCCTTATGTGGCTATATCTGTCCCTTCTAGGTATAGTAGTCATCTAACCATAAAAGTTGATCCTCGTCAAGTGTTTCTTTAGTTGATCATTATATTCACATGTTATATATATATCCAAATTCACTTCATCCATGGGAGAACATTACCAAATCCTAAACTCTACCTACATTTCGTCTGTCTTCCGATAACTCTTCCCGTAATCATAAAACTTAAAACCGCCAAATACCTTCATTTTTTTGAATGAGGTTTAGGCACGGGTGAGCACTACCAGTAGTTATAACCCGAATAAGTCACAAGTTAAGACATACCACTCTCTCAAGACTAGCTTTCTCAAGGTATTCTTCTACCTTTCCTACCCTTTAGCTAACTAATATTGATCCCAAATATGCCCTTACTAGAGATGAGATAAGTAACAATCTATGTTTCTCCCGTATATAGCTATCAACTATATACATATAGTCATCCACAAGATGTATTTCAACTATTTAATATATAAAGCTAACCACAACTATCTACAGCTTCCAAAATATGTAACTAAAAATAATAATAATAATAATAATAATAATAATAAATTAATTAATTAATATATATATATATATATAAATATATATATATATATATATATATATATATATATATACAACGTACTAAGGTTGAAAG
This sequence comes from Iris pallida, assembly GCA_029216955.1. NCBI lineage: Eukaryota > Viridiplantae > Streptophyta > Magnoliopsida > Asparagales > Iridaceae > Iris > Iris pallida. The sequence goes on from JANAVB010003398.1 coordinate 32,533,823, forward strand.
AGGAAAGAGATTGAGTCAATAGATATTGATATGGTCCTAAATAGTTCTAGAAAAAATCAAGTACAATTTTTTTATAAAAATCGATCCTTTCTAGCTGTGATAAGAGATTACTGAAAATGGAAAGCCATTAAAAATACAAGTCCTTTAATTAGACAACAGTCAGAATAATTTGATGGTACAGAAAAGACAACCATATTATGGATATAGTTTTAATAATATTCGAAAACCCAAATATATCCGAAGTTACTTTGCCTCAAATTTATGCCTCGCCAGAGTGCACCTGACTGCAGTAAAATTTTGGCTCCATAATTTGAATAGTAATAGGTTTTCGAGTTGTCTATCAACTTTATCCATTTACTGGCTGAACAATATAGGAGACAAATTTGATACATTTAGGACGCAGTCTCAATAATATCCAAAAACCTATCAATACCTCAATCACTTCAACTTAGAATATATGCCCCGCCAGTGCGCAACTGGCTGCAGTATACTCGCAGTTTCTATAATTCAAATAGATGGTTACGACGCATATGTGCGAAGCCATATTAGGTCACTGAATATTTTCTTAAATTTGTCCATGGGAATTTCAAAGGGATAATTCAACAATTCAAAAAGTTTTTCAATGACTAAAGGAAATTCAATATTAGGATGGAATCAATTCTCTGACCGTTCGTGCTTCATGATACTTAAGCATTGAGTTTAAAAGCTTTCTAGGCCTTGAACTGATCAAGAAGTTCTTAGAGAGAGTAAGGTTTCAGGTTGAGTGGAGGAAGTCAACAAATGAAAATATTCTTGGTCTTAGAATAACTTAGAAAATATCAATCAATATTGGAATTATTTTTGGAAAATAATTTCCTTGGAAGATTCATGAACAAGCTAAGATGAACCAATCCCTTTAGTAACAATTAACCTTGGGACTTTATGGTTCCAGAAGAATTTGGTTCGGGATTGGTCCCAAGAAAGTCAATTGAAAATAATGTCAAGATAAATGGTTGGATACACTAGTCGTGAAAATACTCTGGATAGATAAAAGTTTACCAAGTTTGCTAAAGGAGAATTTGAAACTCTAAATAGTGAAATAGATCTAAATTCTAAATAATGATAGAGAAGTATGATTTGATCAACTAATTGAAAATTTTGAAATAGGTTTGTTGAAGAAGGAGATTGGAAAAAATCTAATCCTAATCCATAAATAACAAAATAGTATGGATGCCAAGGATTGCTGAAGTATGATAAGGTTATAGAGGAAAATAACCTCTGAAAGCCAAGGGACACTAAAAGATATATAAAATCTAGAAACTAAAGTAGATAGTAAAATAGACCACCCTACAATCGGCCTATGCTGGATAAGGTTTAGGATGCAAAACATAAGCAAGGAAAGCTATAAGACTATAAGCAAGCCAAAATAAATAAATAATTTTGGCCCTGCATTGTAACATAGTGAATGTAGTAGACTCTCTGTTCACCAAGTAAAGTGTAATCAAGGGTAATATGTTATGCTTCGGTAGGGTATCATGTAGTGCTAATCAATAATTCTAGGTATCATCAACTCTTCTGGTCCTGGTCTGGTTCGGGCAGCCTCCCGCTGCTCAATCTACTACTACGATTCTCTTGTCATGTTTTCTTGCGTCATGCACAGAAAATAAGATCTTGCTAGTACCGACTGATAGGCATAGATCAGATTGTCTTCAAAGTCTAGCAAGTTTAGGGGCAAGCATAAAAAAGGTAACCTACCGTTCTATAAGCAAGCAAAAATAGTTACTTATATATAGATAATTCGGTCCTATGTTGTGACAAATCAAAATTCTAGTGTTCTAGTTGTTTCTAGATATGTTTACCCAAGTTGTTGTTTTGACCTGCATAGGCCACCACTAAAAACATGTCACGACCCGATCCCAAATTATTGGGTCGAACCGGATCATGCCCAGCCTGCACCGTTGTGAGACGGCAGCAGTAAGCTGTTCTATATGTAGGTATTCACAACAATATCTATATATTTGTCACAACTCGAATATACGAAAATTTTTAAAACTTTTATTCAACAATTGAAAAGTACAACTGGAAATGAAAGAACTGAAATAAAGTGTTGAATACAAAACTGCCAAACAATAAAGCTAGAAAAACTGGAAACGATTAGCTAAGCGGTCAGCTCGTCGGCCACAGGTCCTGCGTCCTCCGAGGGGGACTCCAGCAACCCCACGGGGTACAAAACTGGGTCATAGTAGCTATTGTACAATAGCTCAGCATCCTCAATGTCACCTAAAAATGAGGTCTCCAGTCATGAGGGATCAAGTACGAATATGTATCTCATATTTCAAGTAATAATGAAAAAATACAGGCTAAACAGTTGAAACAATATTTTCCAACAATTTAACAATTAAAAACAATATGATTTGAATATATAATCGTCTATGACCGGCTTGGGTTGTACAATAGCGTCCTAGCGACGCGATACGACTTATCCTCGTGTGTAAGAGGGTAAGTTTGCACAATCATGCAATATGGGGGTATTGGTCATAAACGTTACACTATTCCCCTAATTCCCCACTATCAATATCAATCAATATTTGAACCCTAGGAGAGGGTTCCGTGTAGCAATGTGGTTTAACATGCAGCTTGATAATTACTAAATAAAATACAAGAAAACATAACCGTAACTTGCATCTGTTAATTGACTGGATCAAAAATTTTGGTACCGAGAAGGAAGTCAAGTTCGTCTCCGAGATCCTACAGTTGAGAACCTTGACTTAGAACCATAGTAAAACCATTCTAGGTGTGCTAGTTACAATCTCTAGAAGTAGACCCTAGTCAAGTTTTAAGTTATTTAATAATCTACCAGAAATCTAGCGTCGCAATCTACGTTCGTTATCATTTTAATTAAATAAGTCGGTTACTGATTAATTGGGAAATTTAGCAATTACCGGTTATTTTGGCAAAAATTTTGTATTTTAAATATGTTATATAAAACTAGGCTTTTTCTTTTAAATGAGAAAACATGTGAATGTCTAAGTTACAAACTCGAAATCTTATTTTATTTAATATGAGAAAACTCTTATTAATTTTCTATATTAAAATAAATACTCATTTTATTATTATCGCGTTTACCTATAAAACAACAATCCAGAAAAGAGAAGGAAAAACTAAACTACTTATTCCAGGTCCACAGAAAAATAGAAAAGAAAACTTGGACTTATGTCCTTACAATTTTTACATAAATTAATTTAATTTAAAGGTGAGCTCTGAATGTCGCGAACGGTCCAACAGTAGGCCGAAGCCCTGCACCAAAATTACTAACAGCAGTAATCCATTTTAAAAATAATAATAAATTAAAGATAATTATAAAATGCGTCTCGGACTTGGTCTAAACTGTCATGTTGCATTCTAGCTAATGCCTCAACGTCCGGAAGTTCCGGTTTCGTTTCATTTCGCTAGTACTCAAAATATTATCCGAAAGCCAAACTGTTAATTGACTATAGTTGAACTCAAGAAATAAACCGAAAGATTTTCAAATATTTTAGAAAAATCGGGCAGCATCTCCTTTATAATCGGAATAACCCAAATAATGGAAAAATACAACCAACATATCCCAAACCAGGAATAATGCCAACACCAAATATATAACTGGAAAACCAACCAAAATCTATCTCAAAACCATAAACGTATATATATACCATAAAGAAATACACATAGTTAAAACCACCAGTATATGAGTTCCTAACAGAACTCAATCAGAAAATCCAAAAACTATCGAACTCGACATCGGAAACAAACCCGACAATTCCAAATCAAATTCGGAAAATCAGATCCAACTCCGAATAGAAACCAGATTATGAAATCCGAAAACACAGCGTAAATTCCAAAATTTAATCGGAAACCCAACGAACCAATTCTGATTTAAAAATCAGAACCAACACCAACAATCGAATCCCATAGCGAGATTGAGACCACGCCATCATCGACACTAAGAGAGGGACACGAAGATACGAAAATATACCTCGGTTGTTCGGCAAGAGCTCTTAGATAAAAATATGAAAGAATAATCCACACGGCAGCGACGCGGGAACAGAAACACCAGAGAGCACCGCGGAACAGCGGGTCGGGAAAGCCGCAGGTCAGTGCTGGAAGAGCGGCCACAGGTCAGCGAGTCCCAAAAAGTTAGATCGGGACAGCACGACCACAGGGAAAGAGCTGGAACAACGCGAAGGAGTTGTCGGGGAAGACGTGGCAGAGCGCGGCCTCGGAACACAGGCGGCAGAGATCGACAGGGTCTGGCCGTACGGGAACGGGGTCGCCGGGGTGAGGGTTGGCCTCGGGGGTCGCTGGGGATGGCGGCCGAGGGGCTCGGGAGGCAGCCGACGGTGCTGGACGAAATTGTCGGAGGAAGTCGGCGGGGCACCGGGGCTAGGGCACGATGGGCGGCCGGAGTTCGTTGGGGGAAACGGTGCCGGGTGGAGGCACGGACGGGACGGCAGGGCTCGGTTGGACGAGGACGCCGGGGAGGGCATGGTCGTGCGTGGGCGTGCGGTCAGGGGGTCGACTAGAAGGGCACGAGCTAGGGCACGTGGACAGGGCGGCCGCATGGGGTTGTGCTGGGATGGGCGCGTGCGAGGGTTACTGGCGCCGCGTGGGAGGGCTGGCCATGTGTTCGACCGGAGGAGATCGGGCCGGCAGGAGGCGCGAGGGGTCCGGCTCGGGTCAGGGGCCGGTGGCCTCGGGTTGGGGGGGTGGCGGTGATGGGAGAATGGAGGGGTTTGGAATAAGAGGATGAGAGAGGTGAGGAAGAGAGGTTTATATGGTGATAGGGTGCTGTATGTTTTTGTTTGGTTGAGTGGTGGAGAGAGGTTTGTGTGGAGAGATGGACAACGTGGGAGAGAATAAAGGGAAGGCTGGGAACAAGTATTGGGGATCGGGTGATTGAGAGTGAGGGGTTGGGTTTGTCAGGAATTAGGATATGTATAGATATATTTACCAACAAACATACATTATAAATATATATATTAATAACCAAAATTTAAAAGGAAGAAGTAAGGACGGGTTCGAAACGGAGTCAGGCTTTAGAAAAATGGGTTCGAACTCGAGATCAGACTCCGGACACAAAATCGGGACTGGGCCACAATCAAAAATCCAATTAATTTATTTTTGAAATAAATTATCCGACTAAAATAATAATAACAATAATAATAGTAATAATATTAATATTAATCCTAATCTAAATTAGTAGTCCAATAATCGAGTAATTCAAATAAACCAAAATTGTGGGTTTCACATCGGGATGATTTGATACTACCTCTGTTCGGACTGTTGACTGTACTGGTGATACAAAATGCCCTGACTCTGGCGATGTCTCATCTGGATGATGATCTATCACTGGTGCTGACTGATGAGACTCTGGCTGAATTGGAAATACTAACTATATGGGCACAACTGGCTGATCGAGATGGACGGACATCACTGTCCTCGGGTCGACTCTCGACACTGCTCCTAAATGCTGAGACAGATCCTCCAACACTGGCCTAACAGAAGATTGTTGACCTGCCATCGGCAGAACCCATACAAGATGATCGAAAGTATTAAGAACAGTGCCCCATGAAAGTTAAAAGACAGAAGGATAAAATCGAAGGAACAGAATAGATCAATGATCAAAGCAGATATCAGGTCAAAGGATCAGATATATAGAATAATACGAAGGATATCAATAAAGTAGAATTGTGACTGAAATATCTAAATATCAGTAACCCCCACATATCTGATAAATCAGAATTATGTGGGCCACCACTAAAACCTATGTCACGTCCACGGACTAGAATACTGGCAAGTGGGGACGGACCAGGCCAGCTACGTAATACAAAAGTACTCCAGTACTCTGAAAAAACGTATAAGCTGTCAAGACATAGGGGTTACTACTACAAGCCAACAGTCAATCCTAGGTCGAACGATCCTAGGTATCTCAATCACAGGCAAATACGCAAAGTACAAGAAGTATGATCATCAAACATAAAATAGTAAAGCATCCCAAAAAATATATATACATGGATGATCATGTGTAACGACCCAGTCCCAAAATACTTAGGACCAAGTACTCAAACATTCCAACTACACATATACGAAAAATACTCTAATATATGGAATCCTCGTATACGTACATAAGTTGTATATATAATAAATAATCACAGACCAGAATATAATCATCTAAATCTCATCACAGCTCAACACAGAAGATAACAGAGTCCAACTAATAAATGAACGTAGCAAAGAGATAGTCGGGTGGACATACCCACTCCAAACAACTATGAAAACTAGTCACAATGATCGGAGTCCAACCTCCGCAAAATATAAAAAAGATGTAAAAATTCCACTAAAATGTCTCAAGGAAATCAATAAGCTAGAAGTCAGCGGAAGATGCCTCGTCATCAATGTAGGATGGATCTAGAGCCGCTCCGTACTCCTGCGGGAAGTCGTCTAATCCTAGAAAGATAACCAGGTCCTCAGAGGGTCATAGCAAGATACAAGAAAACACCATGCCATATAAACTGTGATAATATAATAGAGAAGAAAGGATGCATGCAATCGGGTGCCTACCAGTTCTACAGTGATAATGCAGTTAAGAACAAACCTTCAACGCATGGACATGTGGCTCAGGTGCGGGTAACTCAGGTATGGTCCCATCAGGATACCAGGGACCTCAAAGCATAACATTCCTCGAATGTCAGAGGCCGACAGGATCGAGAATAGGAAAGTGCATAAGTGGCCCATACGTTAAGGAACTGTTATCCCCATCCAATGCCTAGTAGGGTTACATCCATGACTCATAAGGCCTCTAGTAACTACCAAGCCTAATAACATGCAATTCTATTGGCAGTTACTCCTATCCGTCGTACGTCTCATACGTATCGGTGGCCAGCCGACTGTGCGAGCACGTGTCCTATATGTGACTCACAATACATGATAAGCATGTGTCAATGTCGTATGAGGTATACCAATATCTCATCATCAATGGGTGGTCACTAGACTAAGTCAATACAAGAGAAATAAACAAAAATCAATAAAATGACTGATAGAGTCGCTTGCACCCAAGTGTGTGACTTGGACGCACAGTTTTATAATAATAACAATAATTCTAAAATGCTAAAAATAATAAATAATAATAATATATAAATTACAGAGTAAGGCGGCAAGGTATCTTGCCTGGTAGTACGGAAATAGCAACTCCAAGCAATCAGTCACGTCAGCAAGAAACCTCAGAATCCATGAACGACTCCGGATGCTGAAACAAACATCAAGAACGTTCCCGGTGTAAAAGATATCACTAGAAAATGCCTGTCCAAAAGTCCAATTCTGGAACAGGGGCAAAATCATAATTTTAGGTCAAAACGATATTTACCGTTGGACCCGTTTTGTACCAAAATGTGTGTCAATGTCTACGGTCTCCAAAGTCATCAAACAACATGTCTACAGGTCCGGTTTGAGAAGACGAACCCAACCGTATGTCTAAAGTTGGATTCCGACATGCTGTGTACAATTTCGCCTGTTGGATCAGGTCGCGGGCCTGCCAATTAGGCGTTCTAGTTGACCTTCTCAGAATCGGACCAAACTTGGTATACAGGACCAGAATTTTGATTCGATCCTACTGGCGTAAGTTTCATCTAGATACGACGAACATACCCGAAGTTATGGCCAAGTTTGCAAAAGATCGATAAAGGGGTATCTCGACGGATACGTACTGATTTCGTCTCGCGCACGCAACAAAATTGGGTTCCGTCAGTTCCCACATGTCGGCAACATCCATACGCGCCTTTCGATGTATATAGTGCACGATCACGTCGCCCGATTTGTCGGGGCGCACGCCGTATCAGAAAAAGTTTTCAAATTTTTAATGTGTTAAGGGCAATTTTTCTCGCATGTTTGACAGTGAATAACTTCATGTATAATAAACGAAATATAAATCTACGAAGTGCGTTTTACTCTTGGTTATGTCGTCCTTTATTATTTCAATTTAGGTTTTCAAAATTTCCACTTTTTGGCCAGAAAATGCCTTCCAAAATAGCCTCGAAACTGTTTTATTTGGGCGAACAATCACTGACTTTTCGTCGAACTTTTGGCAAATTTGACGGGACGATCTGGGGTATCTAATCCGTCTAATTGGCATGAATTGTTGTCCTATATCTCGAGTTTACAACGAACCAATTGGATCAAAATTTTAATCGTGAGATGGAGATGAAGGAGGAAGGCAAATAAGGTTACCTTGGCTGATATAAGAACAGGGTACGGGCGGCCTTGGCGGGCTGTGGCGAATCTCCAGCGTCGACAGGGCTCGGGGTGGTTGAAGGAGATGGTTGACGGGCTCGCCTGGAGTCAGAGGACTTCGACGAGTTTCTGGGATTCGTGGAAGAGGAGATCGATTTTCGAATTTCTTTGGAAAGAGTATCCAGGCCGGCACTCCAATATATTCGGCCAAAATTTTCTTTTCCTTCTCCGTTTGAGTCTCGAATTTTTTTGAAGCTATTAGCCCTAGGATTTCTACTGTAAATCCGATTCCTTCTCATCCAACTAGATTTGATGATATCCAAAATTTGAGATTTGATTCAATTCTTGTTATCAGTGCTCGTTCGTTCATGGGAAAAAACAGAAGAAGGGACTCGGGTTTAAAGTATTTGGTACTGTTCACTTTTCGTGAACAGTGCATAACTTGGTTTTTTTTAACTTAACTCTTATATAATAATTATATATTAATCTATTATTAGTTTAATGTGACAAATTTCATAAAAATTCCTAAAAAAATATAAATATATATACTTAATTTCTAAAAATTGTAGTCTACCAATAACAGTATAATGTACAAGCACTTATACCTATACATCATATATATGCACATTTTTACTAGCAGCTAATAAATTAATTCAAATTAAATATAACAAAAATAATTAAAATAGTAAAAATAATTAGGAATAAATATGGGGGTTTACATCCTATCCAACTTAAAGAAATTTTGTCCTCAAAATTAAACTAAGGTAGGGGGTCGAATACGACGCAATGCAAGAATCTATAACGAACTAACATGTACAAGACATACCTTGGTTGTCAAAAAATGAGGGTAACGATTTTGGATGTCGTTCTCGCGCTCCCAAGTAGACTCTCCCGGCGAGTGGTGCTTCCATGCCACGCGAACCAACGGTATAGATTGATTTTGCAACACCTTCACTCGGCGATCAACGATGCCTACTGGTTGCTCTTGGTACGATAAACTCGGTCCAACTGTGATATCAGAGTGATCGAGCACGTGACTGCTGTCTGCCACGTACCGCCTCAGCTGCGACACATAGAATACGTCATGTACTCCCTCTAATGACGGTGGCAATGCCAATCTATAGGCAACCTCTCCTACTCGTTCCAAGACATCGAAAGGGCCGATGTGGACATGTTAGATAACTAAGGCATGAGAGCATGTGAGAACTATATAGAACGATCAAATGATAAGATGACTTAGGAACTATTCCGGAACCCAAGTTATAATCCGTAAACCAAACAAGGACCGGGGCTGTAACCTTTCTCATGAATAGAACTTATTCTCTAATCAATGTACAACATAGGAATCACGTATAGCATGTGAGTACTAAATAGCATGACAAATGACAAGATGACTGAGAAACTATTTTGGAAACCCTTCTCCTGAACAAAACTTAGTCTCTAATAATTTACTGGCAAATAAAGCATGAACAATGATGTACTGAAATAAACAAATACGGATACTGACTAGACAAAACTAGACTAGACTGAACTCTATACAACAATCATGGTTGAGCAATGAGTACGGCTTTATACATTAGCTAACTATGGTTAACACAAGCCTAGTTACTAACAAGATGCAGTTGAGATATTCCTGTAGTCACAAGCCATGAAGACTATCCAGGTTATCCAGGCGAGATTACAAAAGATTTCAAGAATTATGATAATTATTAGGTGACTTTAGTACTTATGATTTCAAGAAGTACAACACATGACAGTGTGCTAGAAATGCGCCCTACTCGACGGCAGGCTACAAATCTATTGGTGTGGCCGGGATAACATGATTGCCTGTAACTGGGTAGTCTCTCTATATGAACTACTTGATCAATCTAGTCCTTGAACCTAGTCAGATTCATTATGAATTCCTGACCGTGGTAACCAGGAATCTATGTCCTAGACATGATGCAAGACAAGACAAGTAGCTTGTACAATCATAATCAAGAAAATCAACCACGGTGTCAAGACAAGAGTTATACTTTATGAGTCAGGATTAGCTGTTGCAACAGCAATCTAGGTTTTATATGTCATGTTAGATTTACTTGTCATGTCAACGGTACTGGTCAAGAGTGCGCCTCGACGGGCCACTATCATGTAAGCAAGGAAAGACATGTACAAGAGTGTACCACGACGGGTCACTATTTAGTAAGCAGAAGAACGACATATACAAGAGTGCACCACGACGGGTCACTATCTAGTAAGCAAAGAAAGATGTATAACGAGAGTGCACAACGACGGGCCACTATCTAGTAAGCAAAGAAGACATGTGTCAAGACTGCGACACGACGGACCACAACAAAGAAATTCACATGGCATAGACTATAAAGTACAATAGATCAAGGAAGGCATGGCAATACATATCATAGCATATAAGAAGGAATCGAAAGAAAAGACATGTCATGGCATGTGAGAAGGAATAAATGTGAGTACGTGTGCTAGTATCAAGTGTACATAGGGTGTACAATTATAAAGTCGGGTCGTCGCAAGTTAGGCCAAGTACAGAAAATACATAAAGAAGATCAAAAACTATAATTAAAATTTCAAGTTGTGTATGAACTCTAATTAAGGTGAAACAAGAAGATTCTTGAATCCAAGACAAGGATCTACAACTTTTAAGTTTCAAGTTTTTCAAGATTCTAGCTACAAAACGGCTCAAACGGGCAAAAATAGTAATAAAAAAAAGCCATTCAGGGCAATCTGCGCACGGGTACACTGCGCGCGCGAGCAAAATTGCTAATAGCGTACGAAGCGTGCATGCACGATGCACGGTCTACGCACTGCACGCAAAATAAACTGCATGTGTGGGCAAAACTGCCCACGGAATAAGGTGCGTGCAAGCACGGCGCGCGGGCGCACGGTAAAAAATCGTGCGGGCATACGGCGTGCGAGATGTGCTGCGCGCGCAGGCAAAAATGCCAATGGTGCAAGGTGTGTGCAAGCACAACGCGCGACAGAAATTTGTACTGACGCACGGCGCGCGAGATGCGCTGTACGCATTGGCAAAAATGCCCACGACGCAAGCACGTCGCATGGCAAAAATGCTGTGTGTGGCACTGTTCATCGTCACGACAACACGAAAAGGTGTGGAGAACCATGATAACTAACTCAAAAAAAATCGAAATCAAGTAGTTCAAAACACAAAATCAGGTAGAATAAAGTTCCACACAACATGGAACCATTAGTTTTCGAAAATAGTAAAGTTTAAGAGATCAAAACCAAGAAAAACAAAAAAGTTATAAACTTAGATCTACAAAAATGTAACCATCAAATCTGAAAACTCCAAGTTCTAAAGGGCCATAGAATCATGCAAGGAAGAGAATAGAACAAATAAAATGGTAAAATAATAATGTTCAAGATTTGGCAAGATGCACTTGCCTCGGGTCGGTGGAGGAGTAAATGTAGAAGAAGATGAATAAATAAATGAGAAGTAATAAAGAGAGAGAAAGAGAGAGAGAGAGAGAGAGAGATTGGTTTATATACCAACCCTCACATCTAAAACCAACCAAAACCAAGCCATGCCAAGTTGAACCAAACCAAATTAAACTGAGTCAAGATTAAACCAAGTCAAGGCTAAGAAAGACAAGTCAGAACACGGGTCACCTGACAAATGTCATAATTTCGTACATGTATACCGAAAATACGTACAATGGAAAATGGGAGTGACAGGCATGCCGTCGATATACACTGGTATACTGGAGGTATGTCGGTCAAGGAGAAAATTTATAAGTTTAAATTTTTTAAAATATTCTGAAAACCAAAAAAATACGAAATACAGTACAAAAATATGCATCCGTATATAAATACCGATACAGTTAGGCGAGTCTCACACACCCACCTGAGCAAGAAGTTACCTTGACCGAGCAGGACTTTGAGCAGGCCGTTGCATGGCTATGTCCAACGTCGTTGGCATTTCGATTCCTTCGATCGAGCTGAGCAGGACGGGGTATTACATTGGTAGCCAGTTTTGACTTAGAGGTCGAGCAGATGGACGTGAAGACGACATTCCTCTATGGTGATCTTGAAGAGGAGTTGTACATGGAGCAACCGGTAGGATTCTGTGAGAAGGGCAAGCCACTTGGTCTGCCGATTGAGAAAGAGATTGTGTGGTCTGAAGCAGACTCCGAGGCAGTGGTACAGGAAGTTCGAGTCGTTTATAGGGGAGCATGGTTATGCATAGACGACGTCGGACCACTGTGTATTTTACTACCAAAATAATGCATATTAGCGACGTTATTTGCGACTCCGCAAGTAAACGTCGCTAAATAATATGTATTTAGAGACTTGGCAAAAAAATGTCACAAAATGTCGTTGTTTGTTTCATATAGCAACAAATAGAGACAGAGATTAGTATTAGTAAAAAAGGCGTCGCTGGACGTATGAGTCACCAATTTCTTTACTATTAGCGTCGTTTAGGGACGTCTAAAGCAGACGTCGCTAACAGTTCAATATACACGGGGCCAGCAGCTTTTTCTCAAAATAAAAAAAGTTTTCCCAAATTGTTTCCCTCCCCCCCTGCTGCTCCTCCCGACCACAGTTCAATACACACGGAAACGAATACGACACACATATACACACACACGAACATGACATATATACACACACAAACTTCTCTACCCACATCAGCCCTCACATGAAGAATAGGATCCAAAGTCCTGCCCCCCAAATGCCGATGCCCTAAAATTCTTCAAGACTAGCCCTCCATAATTTGTTCAATTTTGTCTATTACACGTATTAGAACTATTTTATTTGTGATTATAAATTTATAAAATTTGTATATATGTTATAAATGTATGAAATGGACACATTGTTAAGATATGATACATATACGTTAACATGAGTTGGTATTGAGATGGTATGTGTTGACGGGCCCTAAATTTATAAAATTTAGTAGTGTATATAAATGTTGAGTGGTAGATTATCGAGCGGTAGGTTTGTATATATTTGAGTGAGGGATGAGTGAGCTAGTGAGGGTTAGTAATCTATATAGATCGACACAAACATATATAAGGGTATAAAAAAAGCGACATTTGAACGATGCTATTACTTTTGCAAGCCTTTGAACGATGTGTATCTATCTTACAGAAGTATCTAAAAATGGATATGAATTACTACCTATGGTATCGTTCGTGGATGTACAACCGTCATCCTGATGACATGTACGGTGTGCGGGATGAATTCATAGAGGGTGTACAGCAGTTCTTGCAGTTCGCCAAGGTGTTCCTTCAGTACATGGACGATACCAAAATTTTGCGTCCGTGTGTGAGATGTCGCATCTTGAAATATCATCCAGAAGTGGAAGTCACGTATCATTTGTACTCGAAGGCTTTCACGCCGAATTACTATCAGTGGACCGCGCATGGAAAACTTGTGCCTTTAGCATCAGAGTTGGAGCCTTATGTGGATGTCCACAACCACGCTGCTTATGACGATGGTGGGTGAACATTGTTTTTGATACTGCGGGGCCTAGTTTCGATTCGGACAATCATGATGCAGTCGAAAAGGCACCGAATGCCGATGCTGTAATATTTATGGAGTTGCTGGAGAATGCAAGGACTCCACTATATCCTGGTTGTGAGGATCATTCACCGTTGGAGGTGGTTGCAAGATTGTTGAGCATCAAGTCTGATTTTAACATGTCGCAAGAATGCTACAACCGACTGCTGGAGTTGATTATAGAGATCTTGCCGGATGATGCTAAGTTGCCTAAAGGTTTCTACCGGTCTAAGAGGATGGTGAGATTGCTTTGGATGGGATATAAAAAAATCGATACATGTCGCAATGGATGTATGTTGTACTACAAAGATGACAAGGATGAAGATGCATGCAGATTTTGTAGTTCTGGTTGATACAAGGGCACTGGTAGAGGAAGGTCTGTCAGTGCAAGGAAGCCTACCGATTTGATGCACTATTTGCCACTGACATCACGATTGCAGAGGTTGTTTATGGTGAAGGAGACTGCAGAAAACTTTGTTGACCCAAACTGGATCGTAGTCAACCTAATATTGATAATTAACAAATCGATATTTGACATGATCCAACTCGATACATAAATCGTCATCAAAGCTACAGATGACTAACTCATATCAAGTCAGATAATCATCATCGACGATTGCTCGACGAATATTGCTGGAAATTGTCTTCGAAAGTCAGTATTTTTATATTTTATTTGAGTCTAGGCTATTGTATGTTGAGTCGCACTGAATACCTCAACTATAGACTAGATAACCAAAAAGCCCCACAAACAAAAAGCCAAACTGCCAAAGCCCATTTAGCCCAATGAGCATTCTGTCTCCTATGTGGCAGAGTTCGGGCCGAACTCTGTCTCCTAATTTTCAGGAGCTAAGTTTTAGGGATTGCTCATTGCAATTATCCAACGGCCATATTTTTTGAATTTTGGACAGATTTCTGGCCGAACTCTGCCTTCCAGGACTAGTATATATAGGCACCCTTTTCTCCCATTTCAATCCATCTGCTCTTCTCATCACTTCTTTCTTACAGTCTATATATCCTAAATAGTCATACTCTTCTCATCTACTAGCCACAAAACTTTCCAAGCCTATAAGGTGCTCGGTGCGAGTCAATTGGAAGTTTTCTGCAAGAGTCTTCAAGAAGTCACTTGTAAAATTCCAAGTTTTGCCTCAGCGATCTTTTCAAGAAGTTGGCATGTTCTTCTGTGTAAAGGCACGTGGTTGTAAAGCTATTTCACAAATAGTGGATTTTAATCCTGAGTTAGAGTTCTCAGGCCTGGACTAGTCCTCCATGAGGGAAACCAGGTTAAAAATTGATGTGTCTGTGTATGCTTTCTGATCTCTATTTAAATTCCTCTGAATAATTATCTATTAGTTAGGATTGAATAGAGTTGATTTTTTAATTTATCATTATTTTCATAAGTACTCTATTCACCCCCCTCTAGAGTTGCCTACACGTACTTCAATTAGTATCAGAGCTATGTTCTCTTGATATAGGATTTACATCCTAGAGTTGATCCATGGCAACCACACAACCCATCTCTACCAACTATGGTGAGGGTCAATCCACGAATAGGCTACCCCTATTTGATGGGACCAACTACACATATTGGAAGACTAGAATGAGTTTTTATCTTAAGTCTCTAGACATTGTCCTGTGGACTGTAGTCACTGATGGCTACAAGAAACCTCCCAGAATAACTGTCGAGTAAAGTCTTGTCGAGAAACCCCACAACAAGTATACTGATCAGGAGAAGAAACAGGCAAGTCTAGATGTTAGGGCTATTAATGCTTTTTTTCTTTGCCATAGACAGGACTGAATTCAACAGGGTCTCCACATGCACCACCTCGCATGAAGTATAGAAGCTTTTGGAGGTGCTCATGAAGGGACCACGCAAGCCAAAGAATCAAAAGTCAGCTGTCTGACACAAGAGTGCGAGGCTTTCAAGATGAAGCCTAATGAGACGATCACTCAAATGTTCACCAGATTCTTCGACATCGTCAACCCGCTATCTTCTTTTGAAAACGATTATTCCAACCATGAGAAGATACACAAAGTGCTACGAGGATTGCCGAAGGTTTGGAACCCAAAAGTCATGGCGATCATCGAAGGCAATGATCTCACGACAATGTCACTAGAAACATTGATGGGCAAGTTGATGATGCATGAGCTCGATCTAAAAGACTTCGAAGAAACAGCTCCAAAAGAGAAGGAGATTGCTTTGAGAGATCAACGGCGAAGAACTAGCTCAGAAGATACCAATGACGACGACTCCGAAGGTGACGATCAAGCTCTCTTAGTTCGAAACTTCAAAAAATTTCTATGCTTCAACAAAAAGAAGAGAGAACAAAGAGGCGATGAGGAAGAACCCACCTGCTTCAGATGCAAAAAGACGGGACATGTCAAGAAAGATTGTCTCTTAGCAAAGACGGAAAGCAGATATGAGAAGCCGTACAAGAAGCCAACTACAAGGAAGTATGCCAACACTAGTATCTGGCATGAAAGCGAGGCTAGTGATTTAGACGAGGAAGAAGACTCTCCGCAAAACACGACTAACGTCTGTCTAATGGCAACTTCAGAAAAGGTAAAAGATTCTTTTGATGATTTCTCTTTTGATGAACTTGGTGATGCCTTTGGTGATCTTCTTGAAGATCACAAAAAGGTAATCAATAAATATAAACATGCAAAGGATAAGATCAAGGACTACGAAACCGAGATCCATAGACTTTCATCTTTACTAGAAGATGTTAGAAACACTACACCCATGAAAAATACTGAAGATGTATCTAAGCTTAAATTAAGCTTATACGATGCCGAATCAATCATTGAGAAACAAACACTTGAGATCACGGCTTTAAACAAAGAACTTGCTGAAGAGAAAAACTAGTTCAAAATTTCTACAGGTAGAATACACGGTCTTACTGCTAAATGTGATGAGTTGAATGCTATCTCTAAGAAATTAGAGATTAAACTGGGCAAGCAGGTCATTCAACCGTAAGTTCATTCTCATAGTCACAAACACGTGCCAAACCAACACAAAAAGGCACATCACCACAAAAACACTCATCCACATGCTAAACAAAATCATGCTTTCATATACACCTATTCTCATGCAGCACGTAAGATACATATACGTAATCATTATCATCATCATGCTGATACACACAGTCACTATAATTATTATAGCTAATCCTGCTGCTGCATACAGTCACTACAATTACCCTGCTACTGCACACAATCACCATATAAACTGTACTGCTGCATGTAGCTATCATCATCCTACTTATAGACACCACTATCAACATGCTCCTAGTATAAACATACATGCTAGATGCACATATTGTAACCTACATGGACACATTTCTCCACAATGTAGGATTAGGAGATTAGTTGATAGAAATATATATGCATGGGTAACAAAGTCTAACCTGTCAGGACCCAAAAGAATCTAGGTAGCAAAGGTCACATTTTCTCGTGGTGTAGGTGGACATTCCCTCCTCAACTAAAAGCAAGTGAATTCTCGATAGTGGGTGCTCATGCCATATGACTGGAAATGCAATCTATTCGCAACACTATCAATGAAAAATGAAGGATATGTTTCCTTCGGCAATAATCTTAAAGGTTACATCATAGGTAACAATACAATTGGTTATCCTCCCTCTTCCGTCATTAACGATGTCGGTTTAGTGACCGAGTTAAAGCATAACTTGCTCAGCATTGTCATCTTGATGATCACGGTTATGATATTAACTTCGAAAAACTAAATGCTTTATCTATGATCGATCATCTGGAGACATTGCATTTGAGGGGATAAGGAAAGATAACATTTATATTTTCTATCTATCTAGTGATACTAAAAGTGCAAGAAGATGCCTTTACGCTCACAAAGACAAAAAGCTCATATGGCATCAACGTCTTGGTCATGCTAATATGGATACCATATCCAGACTATCCACCAAGAAGCTAGTAAGAGGACTGCCGGATATCACATTCAAGAAAGACATAGTATGTGTCGAATGTGAAAAGAATAAGGCCACCAAATCTTCATTTAAATCAATAAACACTGTAAGTACTACCCGACCTTTGTAATTACTTCATACGGACTTATTTGGTCCTAGTAGAGTAGCCAGTCTTGGCGAAAAACTCTACGCTTTTGTTATTGTAGATGATTTCTCAAGATTTACATGGGTCTTCTTTCTTACAAACAAAAGTGATACAATTTTTGTTTTCAAAGTTTTTGCTAAAAAAGTCCAAACTGAAAATGGCTACATGATTACTCGTATCCGAAGTGATCATGGTGGCGAATTCGAAAATTTTGATTTTGAAAAATTTTGTGATTCAAATGGTTTTAGTCATGAATTTTCGTATCCGAGAACTCCTTAACAAAATGGTGTTGTGGTGCGGAAGAATAGAACTCTTGGTGATATGGCTAGAGTTATGCTAAATTAATTCTCTCTTCCAAAATACTTTTGGACAGAAGCTGTCCGCATAGCGTGCCATGTTTTGAATAGGGTGTTGACTCAACCTATTTCGAAGAAGACACCCTATGAGCTTTGGTTTGGTAGGAATCCTATTGTTTCTTATTTTATAGTGTTCGGTTGTCGCTGGTTTATCCTGAATACCAAAGACGACTTAGAAAAATTTGATGCCAAAGCTGACGAAGGTATACTTACTGGCTATGCGGCCAAGAGTATGGGATATAGAGTGTTCAACAAATGCTCCATGATTGTTGAAGAGTCTACTAATGTAACTTTTGATGAGGACAATAGTACAGCTGTTATTCCCAATGACGATGATGAACCATCTACTTCGACATCTATAAATACAACGTCCGAAACCAGCTCTCCAAAGGAATTACCAAAGACGTTCCAATTCACTCCCTCCCATCCAAAGGACTTGGTAATAGGTAAAATATCAAAAGGGGTAACTACTCGATCGTCTGTAAGAGACACTATAGCTAGCCCTGTATTCATTTCTCAAATAGAACCGAAAAACGTTTTAGAAGCTTTTAATGATGAATTTTGGATTTCTGCGATGCAAGAAGAACTCAACAAATTTGAGAAAAGCCAAGTTTGGGAACTTGTTCCTAAACCGACTGGCCACTCAATAATTGGCACTAAATGGGTTTTCCGTAACAAAGTAAACGAGGATGGTTCAGTCACTCGCAACAAAACTCGTCTCGTAGCCCAAGGATACAATCAAGAGGAGGGCATCGATTATGATGAGACGTATGCTCCTATTGCCCGACTAAAATCCATGCGGATGCTTTGCGTATTTGCAAATTTTTAAAACTTTAAACTTTTCCAAATGGAAGTGAAAAGTGCTTTTCTAAACAGTTTTATCAAGGAAGAGGTTTTTGTCAAACAATCACCTGGTTTCGAAAATTACAAATTTCCCGACCATGTTTTTAAACTTAGGTAAGCTCTCTATGGCATCAAACAATCTCATCGAGCTTGGTATGATCGGCTGAGTACTTTCTTACTAGATAATGGTTTTCAAAAGGGAAAGTGGACACAACACTGTTTATAAAATCTCTTGATGACACAATTCTTTTAGTTCAAATATATGTTGATGACATTATTTTTTGGGCTACTAATGAGGGTCTATGCAAGGAATTTGCCAAGTGTATGTCGGATGAGTTCGAGATGAGCATGATGGGGGAGCTCAACTACGTACTGGGATTGCAAGTCAAACAACTCTCACAAGGCATCTTCATTAGTCAATCAAAATATGTCAAGGACATGCTGAAGAAGTTTGAGCTGGACATCATCAAACCTATCAGCACCCCTATGGCTACTACCACAAAGCTAGAACCTAATGAAAGCGGTAAACCGGTCGATCAACGTAAGTTCGAGGTATGATTGGTAGTTTATTATATTTAACTGCTAATCGACCCGACATTATGTTCAGTGTTTGCTTATGTACTAGATACCAAGTCAATCCTAAGGAATCACACATAACCGCAGTTAAGCGTATCTTTAGATACCTTAAAGGAACTATTACGGTAGGCTTGTGGTATCCCAAAATCACTTTCTTCGATTTAATCGAATATTCTGATGCTGATTTTGTGGGATACAAAGTCGACCGTAAAAGTACCAGCGGCACGTGTCATTTGCTAGGAAAGGCGTTAGTCTCATGGTTTATCAAGAAGCAGAACTATGTCGCACTATCCACAACAGAAGCTGAATACATCGCAGCTGGTCGTTGTTGTTCACAGATTCTGTGTATGCGGCAAACCCGTGAAGACTACAACTTATGTTTGAAGTACATACCTATTTTTTGTGATAACACTAGTGCCATTAATCTGACCAAGAACCCAGTTTGTCACTCACGCACTAAACACATAGAGATTAGACATCACTTTTTGCGTGATCATCAACAACAAGGCACGATTAATTTAGAATTCTTAGACACTGAACATCAGCTAGCAGACTTTTTTACCAAACCTCTGGCCGAAGCACCTTGTACGCTTGGGAAGTTTCAAGTGACTTCTTGAAGACTCTAGCACAAAAATTTTAATTGTCATGTACCGAGCACCTTGTAGGCTTGGGAAGTTTTATGGCTAGTAGATGAGAAGAGTATGGCTCTTTAGGATGTATAGGCTATAAGAGAGAAGAGATGAGAAGATTGGATGGATTGAAATGAAAAAAAAGGGTGCCTATATATACTAGTCCTGGGAGGCAGAGTTCGGCCAGAACTCTGTCCAAAATTCAAAAATTATGGCCATTTGACAACTTGCAATGAGCAATCCCTAAAAATTAGCTCCTAGAAATTAGGAGACAGAGTTCGGCCCGAACTCTATGTGGGGCAGAGTTTGGCCTGAACTCTGCCTCCTATGAGACAGAATACTCATTTGGCTAAATGGGCTTTGGCAGTTTGGCTTTTTGTTTATGGGGCTTTTTGGTTATCTAGTCTATAGTTGAGGTACTCAGTGCGACTCAATGTACAATAGCCTAGACTCAAATAAAATATAAAAATATAGACTTCCGAAGACAAGTTCCAGCAGTACTCGTCGAGCAATCGGCGATGATGAGTATCTGACTTGATATGAGTTTGTCGTTTGTAGCTTTGATGACGATTTATGTGTCGAGTTGGATCATGTCAAATATTGATTTGTTAATTATCAAGATTAGGTTGACTGCGATCCAGTTTTGGTCAATAATCTCCCCCATTTTGATAATTGACAAAATTATGATATTTGTTTGTTACAACATTCATACCAGGACAAATATATTGCTCCCTCGTAGATGGGCAATTTGGCTCCCCTGTAAATAGGGAAGTCCTTATACAAGTACTAGTCCAAACAATATAGCACAAGTGTAGCACAATATAGCACAAGTATTTATCCAAAAATGGTTAAGAAAATATCACATATATCTCCCCCTTTGACATTTAGCAAAATAAAATAGAAGCTTCCCCGTAAGAAAATAGCCATGGAGAAAATATGCAATCACACAACCAAGCTTAAGTCCAACGTAAGAGATAACTAGCAAATAATCCAAATATAAGCCATAAAGCATAAAGTAGTACAAAGCATAGTTTTCAACTACATAATCACTGAATGAAAATAACAAAGTGCATAAACAAAAGACATCCTAAGCATCAGCAGCATCATAAAATGGACCACGGCCGTCATAGAGCACGGGAAGGTCCAGCAGAGTCGGATGGGTCGCTGGCAGAGCAACGAGGATCAACAAACGCCACATCTGGATCCAAATACCTTCTGACCCTGGTGTCGTCGACACGATAACCTTCACGAGAAGGGTCCCGTACCATAGGATAAGATGTCGTAGGATGAGTAGCCAGGGAGTACTAAATATCATGCAAGGTGTTGCTGATAGCTGACATCTGTAAGGTGGTACGATAGTCCATCTGAGTCCAGTGATCGTCCTCCAAGCGGAAACAATCACGCATCATGGTCTGAATGGACTCGAGAGTAGCAGGTGGCTCGGGCGGAGGTTGGCCAAGAGCAGCGGGATCAGCCTGAGCATTAGACTCAGAATGCTCTGACTCAGCAGGAGACTCAATAGCTGCTAGAAGCTGTCATGCCTTAGGCAGATAGGCAGGGGCAGAAAGGAACTGGCACTCATCAAGAGGAACATGGAACGCACGAAAAATCATTGGCAAATATAGGGCGTAGACCAATGATCGAGGTCTATTCCGTGCACTAATCATCCAGTCCATCATAATGCACAAAAAGTTAAAAGGGACATGGAAGTGGAGATGATAAAGTGCATAGATCTTAATATAAGATACTTTATCGGTCAATCCCGCTTTGGACAAGATCGTAGAGAAAATAATACGATGAAGTTCATAGAAATATGGGTTAAGAAATTTAGCCCATAGCTTGCGTTGATGAGTGTTAGGAGTACACAAATCATCCTTGAAGCTCTCAAGGGACGATCCTTCAGGAAATTGAAACTTGTGTGCATCGACAAGTTTCTTCCAAGAATTGGGTTTCGGGATCTCGAGATATTCTGCAAGCTCAAAATTATCAAAAGTAATGTCGATACCGACGACACGAGAATAGATTCGTGTGTCGTCAAAGGTTAGATTACAGTAAAACATTTGGATAGCATTCAAATAGATAAGAGATGATGTAGAAACTAACTCATCTCGACAAAGATCATGGAACAATGAGTCATAAGCCGAAAATATTATGAAATTGATAGGATAACCCGCATACACACTCCTTGAACGAAAGTCACTGAACCATTCATTGGAAGCCTCCAATGATTCAGAAATTTATTCATTGAATGTGTTGGGGTCATAAGGTTGTGGTGGATTAAAGAGTGGATGTATTGGAGGAGCAAAAGGAGGAGAAGGATTGGAGGATGAAGCACCTTCACTCCTTCCTCTCTTGCCTCTTCCAAAAAGTCTAGGAGCCATGGAGAATTTGAAATAATTGACAAGGAAATTTAGAGGAATATGAAATTATACCTCACAAAGTTGAGAAAAGATGGAAGAGATCTCCCCAAAAGCTTGAAATCTTGAGTTTGGGAAGAAAGAGAGCCCTAAAAGTAGAGTTTCTAGGGTTAGGGTTTGAGACATTTATGTTTGGAGGAAGGTGAAAGAAGAATAAAGTTAAGAAATAGGGTTGTTTCTCGAGTTTAAGTAGTTTAGGAGCAGCCAAGCGGGATATATCTGGACCGTCAGATCAAATCAATGGGTGGCTGAGCATCAGGGAAAGTTCTGTGACCAGGGACACAGAGTTCAGCCCAAACTTTGTGTGGGGCAGAGTTCAGTCCGAACTCTGCCTCTATGGGCACAGAATACAGGAAAGTTAAAAAATGGCTAAGTGTTGGTTCAAAATAAATGGAATTTTGAACGTTTGAAAAGTGGCAAATTTTTGATGAAAAAGAATGGAATTTAGAAAATTTGAATTAACTAAGTTATAAATAAAATTAAACCATATAATAAACAAGGATTTATGACAACAACCGTTACATGAAACTGCTATGGGGTAGCGGTAGGGGCCGGATTGCAGCTAGCGGTAGTCCGAAGACTAGTGCACCGTGTCGCTTAGACTTTTACGTCTTGTTGTCAGAAGGACCCTTTCGGCTTGTACCCATAGCAAGGTCACCATAAAGATGTATGTCATAATCGTTATTTACGCAGACCAATTTATTTAATAACTATTTCATCCAAAATATCTAATTTACGACAAAATAGTTGAAGCGCCCTCCACGAGGGCAACCAGGTTAAAAATTGATGTGTCTGTGTATGCTTTCTGATCTCTATTTAAATTTCGCAATTATACTCTGATTAATTATTTGTTAGTTGGGATTGAATAGAGTTGATTTTTTTAATTGATCATTATTTTCACAAGTACTCTATTCACCCCCCTCTAGAGTTGCCTACACGTACTTCAAACATGAGTTGGTACAGACGGAAACAGATCGAAAGAGTATTGCATCACCCATCTGATGGAGAAACGTGAAAATACTTTGATCGAGAGTCTCCAGATTTTGCTTCGAATCAGCGTAATGTAAGATTTGGGCTCTCCTCCGACGGTTTTACCCCATTCGAACTTTCGGGCTCCCAATATTCGTGTTGGCCTGTGATCATCACTCCGTACAATCTACCACCTTGGATGTGCATGAAGACTCCGTATATGTTCCTCGCCGTTATTATCCTAAGTCTGAATAATCCGAAGAGGAATATCGATGTGTATTTATAGCCATTGATAGATGAGTTGAATCAGCTGTGGGAAGTAGGTACCAACACCTATGATGTTTCTAGAAAGCAAAATTTTCAGATACGGGCAGCACTTACGTAGACCATCAACGACTTTTCGGCCTATGTAATGTTATCGGGATGGAGCACTCATGGCCATCTTCATTTTCGTATTGCATGGACCGCACTAAGGCTTTTCGTTTGAAACATGGAGGCAAACCGTGCTTCTTCGATTATCATCAATAATTTCTACCGAAGGATCATCCGTACCGGAGGAACATGAATGCTTTTCGTGCCGGCATTGTGGAGAAGGCTAATCCACCGCCAAGGTGGCCCGGATAGATGATATGGAAAGAGGTAAATGGTTTACCAAGAGCTATTGAAGAGCATGCTAAGGGATACAAGTGTGACAGACTTGGTCGCACTCATAACTGGACAAAAAAGAGTATATTCTGGGATTTGCCATATTGGAGCACCAATCTGATCAAACATAACCTTGATGTCATGCATGTCGAAAAGAATGTGTTTGACAATATGATTAATATTGTAGTGGACATAATGTCACTCCCGTTTTTTGTTATACGTATTTTCAGTATACGTGTACGGATTTTTGACATTGTCAGGTGACCCGTATTTTGACTTGTCTTGCTTAACTTGGCTTGGTTTATTTTGGTTCAGCTTGGCTTTGCTTTTCTTGGTTTGGTTCGGTTTTGGTTGAGATTGAGAGGTTGGTATATAAACCAACATCTCTATCTCTCCTCCATAAATTTTTATTTGTTTTTTCTTCTTCTCTATAACTCCTCACACCTACCCAAACCCTAGGCAAGTACAACTTGCTTTATGATGGATCTCAAGTTTTATTGTTCATTCTCTTCCTTACTTGATTCTAAGCCTCTTTAGAACTTAAATTTTTTGATTTTGATGGATAGATTCTTGTAGATCTATGTTTATAACTTTTTTGTTTTTCTTGGTTTTGATCTCTTTAAACTTGTGTTTTTCGATATCCAATGGCTCTATGTAGTGAGAAATTTAATTCTACACAATTTGGACCCTTGGAAGTCTCGATTTTGACTTATTTTAAGGGAGTTATGGCCTTAGGAGTTCATGGGTTCAAACAAGCATTTTCATGCTGGTTGGGGAAGATGAGCAGTGTGCGCATAGGCTCCTTAGCGTCGCGCCATCTCGATTGCATGCGCTCCTTAGTGTCGCGCCATCTTGGTTAACCTAGCGCCACCTGGCGCCGTGCTATCCCTGACGCCACTTGACCTAGCGCCACTTGATCTAGCACCACTTGCCACCCTGCACTTCTGGCCTAGCGCCGCGCTCTTCGATCGTGCACCACTTGACCCAGTGCCACTTGCCGTGCGCCACCTAGCTCTCGTGGCCCAGCACCACCCCGCATCATTTGGTCCAGCACCATTCTTGACATGATACCCCTTGTCCCATATCTACATGCTTATTCATATAGTTCTTAGTGTAAGGTCTTGACCATGCATTCGTCTTGTACTTGGCCTAACTTGTGCCTACCCAGCATGATAACTTGTTAACATTGAGCACGATAGAGTTTGAGCATGTTTATGACTTGCTAGTATTAAACTTAACTTGACTTGAACATGATAATATGAACCCGTCTTAATAATTCTTGATAGTGGCCCGTCGAGGCACACTCCTGACAAGTGACAAGTATACCTGACATGACATATATAATCTTGATTGTTGTTACGATAGCTAATCCTGTCTTGCTAGTATAACTCTTGTCTTGACATCGTGGTTGATTTTCTTGATTGTGCCAGAACAATACTACCTGTCCTGTCTTGCATCATGTCTAGGACATGGATTCCTGGTTACCACGGTCAGGGATTCGTACTGAATCTGACTAGGTTAACAACTAGATGGATCAAGTAGTTCATATAGAGATTTTTCAAGTTACAGGCGATCCCGTTATCCCAGCCACACCAGTGGACTTGTAGCCTACCGACGAGTAGGACGTATTTCCAGCACACTGTCATGTGTTGCACTCTAAGTCACTTAATAATTCTCTTGATTCTTGATAACTCTTATAACCTCGTCTGGATAACCTGGATAGTCTGCAGGGCTTGTGACTGCGGGAATATCTCAACTGCATCTTATTAGTAACTAAGCTTGTGATAACCCTAGTTAGCTAACAATAGCAAGCCGTAGGACTTTATTGGTCGTGCTTGAATGAATTGTCTCATGATTAACATGGGAATTATATTCCACCCCTTGTTCCTCCTACTGCAAGCTAATGTTTTATGTTAACTCAGTCTCTCATGTTATTTAACTATGCTCTTTTATCAGTTCTTCTTTCATTATATCATGGTTTTAGTTCCTAAGTAGAGCCTCCCTTGTGGCACTTGCACTTTCTGGGGTCTGACCCAGCTGGTTTTGTATGGCCAGATTTCGAATAAGCACCCGAGGATCTACCTGCCTTCCATCCAGATGGTGAACACCAGATGTAATCCTGACAACGAGTGGGTTTCCTATTTTGCTCTCCTACTCTATTGTATATTATTCTTTTGCCGCATTTAGCCGTCGAGCAAGTGTTAGCTCGTGTTGAAACTAAATTTTTATTTGCCTAAGGGCTGTAAAATGATTGACAAATCCTAGGATTGATTATGTATGACTTAACTCTTGCTAGTCTTCACATTTTCTATGACTAGCTTCATGATCATCTAAATATGTAATGTTTGGGACGCTTTACTTTGTATGTCTAATGATCTAACATCTTGTAACATTTACTTGCTTGCTTGAGATTGAGATACTAGGTTTGTTCTTGACCATAAGAGATTGATGGCTTGTAGATAAACCCTCATACATTTAGACAGTCGTGACCGTATTACGAGGTTGGTTTTACTTCAATGTACGTAGCTAGCTGTGTCTGTCCCCCGCTCTCCAGTATTCTGGTTCTGGGGCATGACACACAAAGGGGAAGACGAAAGACAATCCAAAGGCTAGGTTGGACTTGGAAGAAATATGTAGGCGTCCTGCATTACATTTGATAGAGGAGGGGAATGGGAAGTTGAAGCAGCCTAAAGCAATTTTTTTAATAGAGAAGGAGGATAAAGTGAGGCTGTAGGTGGATTAAGGGCCTAAATTTTTTAGACGGGTACGTTTCGAACTTGAGAAGAAACGTCAACCTCAAGGAGAACAAACTGACGGGTATGAATATCCACGATTGTCAAGTATTCATGGAAAAGTTAATTTCGATTACATTTTAGGAATTCTAACCCCAGAACGTTTGGGTCTATTGACAGAGCTCAGCATATTCCTCAGAGATCTTTGTTCTACTAAGTTGCTCGTCGATCGTCTAGAAAAGCAAGAGAACGATATTATAGTGACATTATACAAGCTCGAGAAGGTGTTTCTGCCTGGATTTTTTGACTCCATGGAGCATTTGCCAATTCATCTTTCTTATGAGGCATGTATTGGTCGGCCTGTTGGTTATCAGTAGATGTACTCGTTCGAGAGGCATCTGAATTACCTAAAAATAAATATGAAAAACAAGACATAGGTTGAGGGTTCTATTTGTGAAGCTTATGTTATCGAGGAGATTACAAACTTTTGATCGACGTATCTCAAACCTCATGTTGCTACTAATAAAATGAGAGCTCCGAAAAACGACAACGGATATCGGGAATCAAATGATGTAATATTAAAAGTATTCAATGCGTCCGAAAAGCCTTGAGAAAAATGAAGAAGAGATATTTGAATGACGAAGAGCTAAGGGCTGCTCAGTTGTATATATTACTCAATTGCGATAAGGATGAAGTAGAGAAGCTAGAGGGGTAAGTAATTAATGATGAGCTGAAGGGACCAATTACTATCGTTAAAATATGGCCAAGGGACCAATTACTGCCAAGGGACCAATTATTATTGTTAAAATATAGCCAAGTTACTGTATGAATGAGTTTAGGTTCAAGTTGACAAATGCTCCGATCAGAGAGCTTCTTGGATCTTGATTCCACGAAAAATAGTTATTTATGTATCAAATCTTCGAACTACAAAGACGTCGATCCAGGCAATGATTTCTTTGGCAACTTACAAGAGATTATGGAGTTGACATATAATTATAGCAGAGAACTGTGTAAGATTGTGTTATTCAAGTGTGAATGGTTTGATCCGACTAAAAATCAAGGTTGAAAAATTGACAAGCATGGTCTTGTGGAGATAAACTACAAGCATAGATATCAAGGCTACGAACCATTTGTTCTATCGAGTTAGGCTTAGCTCGTGTACTTCACAACTTATCTGAGACGGGGAACAACGAGGTCTGACTGGTGGCAGTATGCAAGACTAAAGCTAGAGATACCTTGGACATTGACGAAAAAGCTTATCAGGAGGACGATCTACCTCTTGTAACAAATATTGTAGATGTCGACTCCACAGAAGTTACTCATTACACGACTAATAATGTAGAAGAGGTTGAATTATCCGAAGAGGAAGCCAAAGACGAAGGCGAAGATGAAAGTGAAGATGAGAAGGAAGAGGGAGAGGAGGTCGAGGAAGACGAATAATATAAATTTTCTGAAAATGATTAAGATAAATATACTTATATTTGGTTATTATCTAGACTTGGTTATTATCTAGTATTGGTTATTATCTAGACTTGGTTATTATCTGGACTTCGATATTTCTATATAATATACTATCTAGTTACACTTGTAGAATGTACTTTGATGTTTCTGACTGTAGAATGTACTATATATCTATTTTTTGTATCATCATATGTCGTTACTAGGTATGACAGGACGATGTGGATCGTTCGGCAGGTCCTAGCGTAGACAGATTCCTCCTCCGGTACTTTCTACTAGTTCTGGATCCTCGACGTCGAGTATTCTAGTGTATTGACCAGCCATATCTCCGACTGCCACGACGTTACGTGGCAGTACTCCTGGGACAAGTAGTTCTAGGCCTGAGACTACTCCCTCGTCTAGGGTTCCTCCTGTTGAGACAATGATGGAGACAAATGAGCAGATGGAGGAGGTTGAGCCGACGCCGGATCAGTATTTGTGAGATCCTCCGTGCGCAACTCCAGAGGAGACAAGGACGGAGATTTGGGCCGACAGTACAAAGTAAGTGTGTTGGTTTATCATCATATATATTGTTTATTTCTTTATTCATCAAAATTTTACTTTTTTATGAATTTAATTATCTCTATATAGATATCGTCCCTCGTCGGTACAGAGACGCCTGGGCCACTTTCTGAGGTACAATTATGGTGGTCCTTGAATAAACTACTCTTACGCATCGGACGATAGGAAGGCCTTCTGGTTTACGCACTTCAAGGTAAAAGTATATTTGGTTTTAGTATAAATCATCTAATTTATGCATATTATATACACTACTAAAATAAAGCAATTTGGCGACGGACTATTAGCGACGAATCTTATCCGTCGCTAATAGCGACAGACTAGCGACTACCTTGTGACGGACCACCGTCAGAAAGCAATGGACAATATTTAATTTTTTTGTGTCAAAATCATTCGCAATTCCGTCGCTAATTTGACAAAAATTTAGCGACGGACTGATCTCCGTCGCTAATATGTCGCACATTTTGGCGGCAAAATCTGAAAAAAATGGCACAAAAATTAGCGCCTGACTAGCGAAGGACGTTCCGTCGGTAATCTAGTAGGTATTTAGCAACTAACTAGCCTAGTCCGTCGCTAAAAACTGTACCCTAACTTAAATTAAATCGATGGGAGGAATTTTTCATTTCCCCCCCCCCAAACATACTCTCTCTCTTCCCCCTCTCTCTCTCCGGCGATCTTACTCCCTCCGACGATCTCTCTCCCTCTGTCGATCACGCAGGTAAGCTATCTCTCTCTCTCTCTTTCCCTCTCTCTTTCTGTCTATTTTAGGGTTTCGGGGGGGTGGCGGTCGGCTGTCGCTGGGGCCGGGGAGAGGGGGGTCAGGGAGGGGGGAGGGGGTGGGTGAGGGTTGAGTGGAGAGTGGGTGCTGTCGGGGAGGGGGGTCGGGGAGGGGGAAGGGGAGGGGCCGGGGGGGAGGGGCCGGGGGGGAGGGGTGGGGGAGGGGTGGGTGGGGCGTGGGTGTTGTCGGGGAGGGGGGTCGGAGAGGGGGAGGGGGTGGGGGGAGGGGGTGGGGGGTGGGTGCTGTCGGGGAGGGGGGTTGGGGAGTGGGGTCAGGGAGGGGGGTCGGGGAGGGGGTGCTGTCGGGGAGGGGGGTCGGGGAAGGGGTGGGGGGTGGGTGCTGTCGGGGAGGGGTGGTGTGGGAGGGGGTCGGGTAGGGGATGCTGTCGGGGAGGGGTAGGACAGGGGATGTGGGGTCGACACATTCTTGCCCTCGATACACGGACACAGTGTCCGTATATCATGACACAGGAAAGAAGGGGGACTCATTCAGGTACGGGTTCGACCTGTACGAATTGAATGCATTTTTACATTATATGTAATATTTATATTAGAATTCCAATTCTAAATTTGAAGGTAGTTAAGTAGCTAGGAATTAGTCAAGAATAATTATAATTAATTCAGGATTATTAATTCTTGATCAAGATCAACAATCAAGGTGAAGAGTTGATAACCAAGATTAATGTACAATTAATCAAGATGATATAGAACGTAGTGTAGCAACGTATAAGTAGTGTACAGCTTGGCATGTCCTGCTCCGATACTGACCGATACCCGATACTAACCGATACCGGTCCGATACTGTCTGATACCGATACAGTTTGGCATGTTCCGGTATCGGTATCGGACTATTCTTATGAGTATCGAAATTGGTATCGGTATCAGACTATTTCTATGAGTATCGGTATCGGGCTATTTCTATGAGTATCGATATCGGACTATCCCTATGAGTAACGGCATCGGAGCCTAACCCTAACCCTAACCCTAATCCTATATGAGTATCGGTATCGGACTATTCTTATGTTTAGTTTGTCTTACGATACAGATTTTCACATCCAAATCGAGGATGAATCGTTACATTGTTTATCGTACATGGATGTACAAACGGCAATACGAGAGCAGAATTGGTGTGAGTGACGATTTTCAGCAGGCGTGGAAGTATTTCTTAAGTATGCCATGAGCAAAGATCAGTACATGGAACGTAACAAAATTAAGTGTCCATGTGTTAATTGTCATAATAGACGTTACAAAGAAGTAGTGACTGTGAGAGATCATTTGACCCGTAAGGGTTTCGTACGTGATTACGGTCTGTGCTCATCGCAAGGTGAATTATATTCGGAACGACAGGCTGCAGAAGTTGCTACTTATGCTTTTGATGATAATGCTGCAATGGATGTCCTCGAAGACGACGGATGCTCTGTTGATTATGGAGACCTGCAGAACCTTGTACGAGATATGGTGTATGTTGCGGCAGGGCCTAATTTTGATCCGGAGGATCCTAATCCCGAGGCGAAGGAGTTCTATGATATGTTTCAGGACACAGATACTCCTCTATATCCTGGTTGTGAGACTCATTCCGTACTGTCAGTGACTATACGGTTGCTGAACATAAAGTCTGATTTTAACTTGCCACAAGCTTGCTATGATCGGATCACACAACTAATCAAGGAGGTGTTACCGAAGGAATCAAAAGAGCTTCCAAAAAACTTTTACAAGTCAAAGATGATGGTCCGACAACTGGGGCTGGGGTACATGAAGATAGATTGTTGTCGCAACGGATGCATGTTGTACTACAAAGAGAATTACATATCAGAAAATGTGGATCATTACAAGCCAGTGCAGGGAAAAGGAAAGTCAACTAGAAAACGATGTCCTTACAAGTATATGCATTACTTGTCGATCACGAAGCGCTTGTAGAGAATGTATATGTCTATGAATACAGCGGAACACATGACGTGGCACAGTGAAGAACGCATAAAGGATGAAGGAGAATTGTCACATCCTTCGGATGGAGAGACATGGAAACATTTTAATTTGTGTCATCCAGATTTTGCTGCAAAACCTAGAAATGTACGCCTTGCGCTATGTTCTGATGGCTTCACCCCTTTCGGACAGTAGATCTGGATCTCAATACTCATGCTAGCCGGTCATTCTTATCCCTTACAATCTGCCACTATGGATGTGTATGAAGACTCCTTATATGTTCTTGACAGCTATCATACCCGGTCCCAAAAATCTGACGAAGAACATCGATATATATTTACAGCCGTTGGTGGATAAGCTGAAACAGCTGTGGGAGATCGGCGTCACGACGTATGATATTTTCAGGAAACAGAACTTTCAGATAAGAGCTTCACTCATGTGGACAATCAATGATTTTCCAGCATACGATATGCTGTCAGGATGGAGTACGCACAGCAACATGTCTTGTCCGATATGCATGGAAAATAGTAAGGCGTTCCGCCTTAGGCATGGAGGAAAAACTTCTTTCTTTGACTGTCACCGTCAATTTCTGCCCGTGAGCCATCATTGGCGAAAGAACAAGGACGCGTTCAGATCTGGAAAACAAGAATTTCTTGATCCTCCTGCCAGATTGTCGGGATACGATATTTGGGAAGATGTAAAGGAATTACCCACCGCAATGGAAGATCCATCGAACAATCGTGTCGAGGGGTTCGGACAAAGCCATAACTGGACCAAACGGAGTAATATTTGGGACTTGTCTTATTGGAAAGATAATCTTATAAGGCATAATCTTGATGTCATGCATATTGAAAAGAATGTGTTCAATAATGTCTTCAATATAGTCATGGATATTAAAGGAAAGACGAAGGACAATCCAAAAGTAAGACAAGACATGGCCGAGATATGCAAATGTCATGATCTAAACTTGATACAAAGGGGAGCTGGTGGGAAATTAACTAAGCCTATAGTGCCATATACATTGAGCAAGAAAGATAGATTAATAATCACCAAGTGGATATCTACTTTAAGATTTCCGACGGCTATGTGTCGAATTTGTCTAGATGCATTGATCTCAATGAACGTAAGCTAACAGGAATGAAGAGTCACGACTGCCACGTGTTTATGGAAAGATCGCTGAAACGTTGTATTTTAGTAGTGATAACTGAATAAATTACTTCTTCTAGCAAACATATTTCTATCCACCGTACTGGGCCGAGTTGATCGAGGGGATGTTTCCTGTCATGCCGCCAAGCTGGTCCATGATGCTATTAATGACCAGAAGGCTTGTAATCATGCAGGAAAGCCAATCCAAGGTTGGATCACACCTGATCAGTGGACTGTGATGAGAGCTAGATTCGACGAGCCAAGGTATAAGGAAAGGTCTGAGAAGGCCAAGACGGCTAGGCAGAAGGCATCAAAGTAGTACGGTTGGTCGATCCCGATGGCGGAACATTTTCGTCGTTTGGTATTTTTTTTATTTCATACATATTATTTTAATGCAAGTCCGATAAATTTATACTAAGAAAAAATATTTAATTTTACTACTAAATAATATATTTTTAACAAGTAAGGAGGGGTGATGATGCCAACATGGTGACCGTCTTCCTGACCACCCATCAGAAGAGCGGGAAGCTTATTGACGAGAGGGCCAAGCAGACCTATGTAAGTATTACAATACTTTGTGTTAATTTTAATACTTTGTGTTAATTTTAATATAACTTAGAAAAAATATTCATGTAGTTAGTAATAATAAGTACATTAGACATTAGCAATTATAGAGGATCCATACTTTTCTAGGCCGCGTATCTTAAGCTTTGCAAGCGGGCGACTGCTAGTGCACCTACATCGGGAGAGGCTGGTACTTCCTGGTAGCCCGCTCCAGCTCCATCGGAGGACGAGCTGTGGGTGACCGCCGCTGGTGGTCTCCATAGGTATACATACAATAGTACGGGATCCTATGGCACCCTAGTTACGATATAGTCCTCTAGGACGCGATACTTGAGAAGGTCCATACTGATGACAATGGAGCGGACATGGTCACGAAGGTTCTACTAAGTGAGACATTTGAGAACTACAGCGGATCGTCGGGATGACGAGTTCCTCCACCTAGTTGTGAAGGGAGAGATTTGTTGGAGTGGATGGGATTTCCAACTTATGTGGAGAATACTCCGGAGTGCGAGGAGTGACATCCATGTGTCGGAGAAGCTCGGGGAGTGCATTGATCATATTTTTGAACATATATGGTGAGCAAATATATGATTGGATTTCTATATTTACTTGGATCATATATTTATGATTGGATCTTTCATTTATTGAGTTTCCATATAATTGGACTTCCAATTAGGGCAAGCCAATTATGATTGAATTTTTATTAAATATATGATTGATGTATATTGGAAGTTTCTATATATATTGGTCTTCCATTTATAGATTACCAAAGGCTTATAAAAGGTTGATGCATGCAAGTTAAAAAATATCTCTTGTTTTTCGGAGTCCGCAATTAAATTTTATTCTTTCAAGTGAGTTGTGGTGATCCGTGTTGGATCGGGAGGAGCTTGTAGAGGGTGTGTTCTCTTTATTCCATTAGTGGAGGTTCTTCAGGGTTGGACTCCGATCGTCTCGTAGTTTTTTTCGCAAGGATTTTTCACGTCAAAAATCTTTGTGTCTGCGATTTGTGTTGGCATTTTTGGTATGTGTGCTTTTGCTCGGTTCTCTAGCGGGACTTTCTGGTTTTGGAGAATGGTTTTCGTACTTCATTCCCAACAGGTCTGAGCTGTAAAGGATAGTCGTAAGGTGTTAACTGAATCGGCATACGGTGCCCACAGATGTGGGTGTGTACCAACACCTGTTACGCGCATCGAACCAAGCCGAACAGTGACACGCGCTTGTGGCCCAAGGGGTTCCCCACAACTCCACAAGAGAGGAAATGAGAGAAGTTAATATATGCACCATTCCATCTAAGTGCCCAACCGATGTGGGACTAAAAAGTAGGGAGGAATTTGAGATTTCCTTATTATGTGTGTGTAGACACACACAGCCAACAAATATTATATAATATCTTCACTAAAACTGTCACGACCCGCATCCGCTTTTCGGATACGAGACGTGTCCAAGCCAGCCTACGCCGCAGAGTCGGCGGTAGAACGCTGTCAAGCCCGCAAGAAAATAAATGCTCAAGAAATCACATCTGCTGCTCATTCACATTTCTAAATTTATTACAACAGTTACCTATCTATTTATAGGTTGTCTTCAGCATACCCAAGTCTTCCCCAGTGCTAAGAGTGATAGCGGCTAAACCTAAAAAATGTTGGTTTCCAGTCAGGAATGGAATAAGTACACAAACCAACGACAATGCAAAAACACAATAGAATTAACAAGACATGAAAATAGCATATGGAATATGAAAGTTAGTAAGAAAACTGATGACATAGCACGATAGCGAAGTAAACAAGAAAAAACTAATAAAGACATCTATTCTAGGTGGAGTGAAATATCCGTTTTAACATGTGGACGGCTAGGGAGTAAATAAGGCACACTGCACGTGTCATGCGCAGCGGCTAGCTTTCAAGATTAGACATATTGGGATAGTTCTGGGTAGTCCACATGTGTACTAAGATATTTCCCCTCCCGACAACTCCGTGTGACGAGCGTGTCAACAAGCAGCAAGATATATGTATAGACATGAAATAAAAAGACTACTATGAATCGGAAAGCAATCAGAAAGTGCACTTGCTTGAGGTCCTTAGCTGGAGAAACCAATAATACCATACCACTCAATGAGCCACAATCAGTCAACACATGTAAAAGTCTCCGGCTGCTGAAATAAACAGTACCAACGTTCTCAGAATAGTCAAATTAGCTAGGATTGCCTGTCCTTAAGTCCAATTCTGGACACGGGGGCAAAACGATAATTTCGGGCAAAAACGATATTCACCGTTGGACCCGCTTTGCACCGAAAAGTGTGCCAGAGTCAACAGTCCCTAAAGTCGTCAAACTACATGTCTACGGATCCAGTTTTCCGATACGAACCCAACCGTATGTCCATAGTTGGATTCCGGCGGACCGTGCACAAAATCGCCCATTGAGTGGGACCGTGGGGCCCGCAAAACGGTGATTTTATCAACGGTCTCAGAATCGAACCAAACTTGCCATACAGGACCAAAAAAACGATACGGTTCTGTTGGAGCAAGTTTCGTCTCGATCTGATGAGTGTGCACGAAGTAATTGGAGAATTTGCAATGTGCACGATACGGTGAATTTCGACGGATACGCATCAAATTCGTCGCGCACACGCGACCAATTTGAATTCCGCCAAAGCCCACACGACCACGAAGCTGATACGCAGCTTTTGATGCTTTCGGTTCGCGACCACGTCGCCCGAAATGGCGGGACGCTCGTTGTGTGGATGAATTTTTATGATTTTCTAATATTTGAAAACGGGTTTTTGCAAAACTTTAGAATCAAATAACTCTGAACCTACTCGACGAAATCGGGATCTATAAAAAGGGTCTTCGAGTCCTATAGGTTGTCTTTAATCCTGTTTAATTAGATTTTCAAATCGCTCGGGGGTTCGACCGAAATCGGTCTTCCAAATCAGGGTGTTGGGACTGAATACGCGTTCTGTTTTGTCAGTTTTCGGTTCGACTTTGCGTCGAACTTGTGGACTGATGGGTTCTCTATATCGAATCCTAATTGCTAGGGTTTCTATATGGTTATATAGGCTTCCATAAGAACTTTACGGATCGTGAAACGACTAAGGATCGAGGGAGAATTGTTACCTTGAAGAAGATGCGTCGCATCATGTTGCTGCTGCTTCCGTTCTGCTTCCAGGTCGCGCGCGCGGATTGCGGCGGACCTGGCCGGTGTTCGGCGGCTGCGTCGCGACAGGGAGGCGCATCTGAATGGCAGGGAGGGTGACGCGTCGTGGTGGTTAGGCTTTTCATGCTACTGCTGTGCTCTCTCTCTTTATATATACCTATTTTGTCGAGCGAACCCGAGCCCTTTTCGTGCTGGGAGCCTGGGACTGTTGGCTGCATTTGAGATGTCTCAGCCTGGCTCGGGCCTGATTGGCCAAGGGATGGGTCCTGGGCCCGCTGTGGGCTGGGTTTACTCGGGATTAGCCTGGGGGCTTGGGCTTTAGCTCGGGATGTTTGCTTGATATTGTTTTCACTTTATTACTATTATAGACTAATATATATATATACATATCACTATGTACATATATATTTACATATATATATATTCACACACAAAATTATATATATATATATATATATATATATATATATATATATATATATATATATATATATATATATATATATATAAAATATATATATATATATATATATATATATATTTATATATATATATATATATATATATGTATATATATTTTTATTCATATAAAAATATACATCTACCCACATATGTATATATATGTAGTATATACACATGTATAATATATTTATATATTTATATATCTATGTATATATACACATACACACACACACACACACACACACACACACACACACACACACACACATATATATATATATATATATATATATATATATATATATATATATATATATATATATATATATATATATATATATAATATATTTATATTTATATACCCATACACGAACAGCCCTATACAATATATATTCCTTTATACATACACACGCATATTATATATATACATATATATCTCTTTGATAGAAAATAAAATACTATTAACTATTAATATTAAATAATTTATTTATTAATAACCATAATGTATTAATAACCACAATATATTGATAATAATAATAAACCTAATAACACTGTAATTAAACCAATAATATATATCGGTGAACGCATTAAACACACCGTCTATTTGGCCCCAGAATTTCGTACAATTATTCTAAAATCACCCCTCAAATGAACTATTACATATTTAGAAGGTATTTGCCAAGTCCTAAAAATAAATAGAAAATATTTGTACCCATTTAAAATGTCTACATGGCCGTCCCGGGTTCCACTGCTTGCCTACATAGGCTGGGATTTGGTTTGGGTCCAGTCTGGCCAATTTGGTTCAACTGGGTCACTCAACGTCAAATAATATTAATAATAAATAATTAACTATTTATAATGGTTATGTCACAACTTGGCCTGGTTTTCCTAGTTAGGACGCACCGATGGCTTGGCACTCCTCTACCACGGCTAAACACTAGTCAAAACATGCTACTGCACTGCCCGTGCCATGATTCCTAGTTATCTTGTACTCCAAATCTCAACCATGGTAAAAATCATCTACCGTAATAATTAACTAGATAATTATTTATAAAATCTAAAAATCACCATTTAATTAAAATAAATAATAAAAAAATATTTTAAAAATTCCGGAAAGGGGAGCTACAAATCTACCCACCTTAAAAATAATTTTGTCCTCAAAATTCTAACTTATTACCATGCCTAAAATTTAAAAAAATTAAAAGTCAAGGAATAAATCCACCATTACCACAATCTTCTCAAATTTAATTTCTGTAAAATAATTTATATCCTCCTCCTAGCCAGTTTGTAACTACAAATCCTTGAGGACTTCTACCCACCTTTGGTCACACTACTCCTCAAACTAAAATCTTAAAACCTTCTAACTGTTTGCTAACAATCCTACCAACAAATATCTAGGAATATGGTATCTATAATCCTCTCCTACCTGTCAAGCAATCCAAAATTTAACAAGCACAAATTTATACAAGTAGAAAAAAAATTATTGATAAATTCTGATAAGCATGACCATCATCTATCTGCAATAGAGAGGACAGAAAGATAAGGAAGAACAATCAAGAGCAATTATGAAGTTTAAAGAGCGGTAGAGAATATACAATAATACAGGTAGAAAT
Organism: Iris pallida; assembly: GCA_029216955.1. Lineage (NCBI taxonomy): Eukaryota > Viridiplantae > Streptophyta > Magnoliopsida > Asparagales > Iridaceae > Iris > Iris pallida. The sequence continues at coordinate 32,572,494 of JANAVB010003398.1, forward strand.
AGTATTTATGAACCTATAGTCTTATTCGCTAGATTGGACAACTCTAGTCTAGTCACTTGTTACATCGAAGAACCCTTCGCTCTTAGAGGGCTTGCAATCCATGCAATACAGAAATTCTGTTTCCGAAATTCTAAACAAGGTTTCACAATAGAACGGAATTTGAGAAATTCAGGTTGTGACCTTAATGGGTTCTCTATTTAGGCATCAGTCGTTGGTTGGATGAACATTGGGTTTCAACCTGTATGGACTAGACAAAATCCCAATGATAAAACTACTCTTACTAGATTAGGGTATCCTAGAATAGGTCTCTACCCAGGGGATTGAGCTAGTTGCTAGTCAAGTTGGTTAGCTAGGTCCCTAAAGCTCAAAATGTGCCTTCAATGACTTTGTGTTTAAGTAGCACATGAGGCCTCAATTGGGTGACGCACTAGTGACATGGGTGTAGTAGGCTTCGAGTAGATCACAACCAAATATTGGGTCGAATGTACTGAGCCAAGGTTGAGGTTCTAGGAAAAGTGGGGAAGTATATCGGTATTACGGTAAGGGTCATAACTAATCCTTTTATACCTGAAAGTCGTACCATAAAAATAGAGTACAAGGGGACAGGTTTGAGTGGGACATGATATACCTAGATGAAGGTGGACTCGTCTAGATCTTGCATATAAAATTTGTTGGAAGGTAACAGCCGGTCTCATACTCCGAATATTAATGGCACGGCCAGGGACACATAATAATTTAAATGAAAAGTGGGAGTCTATAGGGCACGAACTATTATTCTAATGGAAAATTATTCTAATAAATCGACAATCTTCGTATATCCCAAGGAGGCTTACAGTCTACCCACCTTAGAAGCTAGGATATGTTTTTAGGAATAATGAGGTTAGAAGGATTTCAAGATCCGGATACTGTACCTCGATTCTGGCTAATCGAGAATAAGGCATGGCGTATCGGGAGATGATAGGTATAAGTCAAGTTAAGGGTCGTTCATCAGTAAATGGAAAACGAGTGCGTGTGCAATGACACATTGGTCGATAAAATCGATTGACCTACTCGTCCACAGTATACATGAGTTGTCAACGGGGTAACCAACTCTAAGGTACATCGTGTGAAAAGATTTCTAACAACCGGGTCATGAATTTCTATTTGTGTCAATTCTGCCAGACTATTGTCACAAGGGCTCTAGTTAAAGCAAGCTTCAAACAAATAAATTGAGGCTCTCAACATTTGGTCTCTTGAGAATAGGTAGTCTCCTAGGTTGGCATTTGACTGAGGGTAAAACCTTAATCATTCTTAGACTCTACTGACTGGAAGATCATGGTAGCAAGTTTAGAGATGAAGGAAGGACGAGTAACTCAAGGCAAGTTTTCAGTCACAGGACTGGCCGATGGTAGCTACACTTGCGTATGGAGACACTCTGTACCTACCTATTAATTACGAGCTTTCGTCTTTCCAGTCAGTAAAAGACAAAAACAATAAAGAGTTCAAGAGATGTCGCTGAATACAATAACGTGATTCAAAGGCGAATATCTAATTCAAGAGGAATTGTCAAGCAATCGTGGATGAGATCCAGGATATCTCTATATCTCAGTCCACGTAGGGTAATTTAAATGAAGAGCGAACCAAATGTATCATGGTTGATCAGACCGTGATACAATGATTCTGATTAGACAATATGTTAGCGGGCGTCCCCAATAAACATATGTCTTGAATCAAGCTCGATAAAAGAGTAAGCTTGCAAAACTAGGCTGTAATAGCAGCATTGGTCAAGATAGTCAAAATGTAAGTATGCGAGATTTTTGGAAGAAGGAAAATAAGAAGTTCGAGTTTTGTGAGAATCAAAATCTAACTCGAGATTTATACACAAATAACATAATCAAAAATTTTAAACTAACTCCTTACTGCAAAAAAAAAAAAAATTGAAATAGACAATTCTAACTTATGATATAAGATTTATATCTAATAAAGCAAAAAAATTTAAACAGTTCATCAAGGTCAAAGCCTTAATTCTAGGTAAGCCTAACATAGCAAGCGAATAGTATATCTACATTGAATCACTTTGTCATATCAAAAGTAATAGTGTACCCATAGGGATCTAGCAAGCTATCTAAATTGCATGGCCTATCTAATAATCTTAACTACCCAATGGTCAGTGTGAACAAGGTACTCCTAGTCCTAGTTATTCTCCTAAATTATTTTAATCCTATTTGTGAATGAGCATTTCGTGGTCGCAGGCTCGCAATAGTACGACTGACGTACCATCACGAGTTCGTAATTTTCTGCGAAAACTGACCTGCATGGGCCACCACACTTGTCACGACCTGCACCCGCTTTTCGGATACGAGACGTGTCCAAGCCAGCCTACGCCGCAGAGTCGGCGGTAGAACGATGTCAAGCCCGCAAGAAAATAAATGCTCAAGAAATCACATCTGCTGCTCATTCACATTTCTAAATTTATTACAACAGTTACAACATTTATGTTTAAAGGAAAATATAAGTTTTACAATTAATGAAATATGAAACCACTGCTATCTATTTCTAGGTTGTCTTCAGCATACCTAAGTCTTCCCCAGTGCTAAGAGTGATAGCGGCTAAACCTGAAAAATATTGGTTTCCAGTCAGGAATGGAACAAGTACACAAACCGACGACAATGCGAAAACACAATAGAATTAACAAGACATGAAAATAGCATATGGAATATGAAAGCTAGTAAGAAAATTGATGACATAGCACGATAGCGAAGTAAACAAGGAAAAACTAATAAAGACATCTATTCTAGGTGGTGTGAAATATTCGTTTCAACATGTGGACGGCTAGGGGGTAAATAAGGCATACTGCACGTGTCGTGCGCAGCGGCTAGCTTTCAAGATTAGACATATTGGGATAGTTCTGGGTAGTCCACATGTGTACTAAGATATTTCCCCTCCCGACAACTCCGTGTGACGAGCGTGTCAACAAGCAACAAGATATATGTATAGACATGAAATGAAAAGACTACTATGAATCGGAAAGCAATCAGAAAGTACACTTGCCTAAGGTCCTTAGCTGGAGAAACCAATAATACCATACCACTCAATGAGCCACAATCAGTCAACACATGTAAAAGTCTCCGGATGCTGAAATAAACAGTACCAACGTTCTCAGAATAGTCAAATTAGCTAGGATTGCTTGTCCTTAAGTCCAATTCTGGACACAGGGGCAAAACGGTAATTTCGGGCAAAAACGATGTCCGTCGTTAGACCCGCTTTACACCGAAAAGCGTGCCAGAGTCAACGGTCTCTAAAGTCGTCAAACTACATGTCTACGGATCCAGTTTTTCGATACAAACCCAATCGTATGTCCAGAGTTGGATTCCGGCGGGCCGTGCACAAAATCGCCCGTTGAGTGGTGTCGTGGGGCCCACAAAACGGTGATTTTATCAACGGTCTCAGAATCGGACCAAACTTGCCATACAGTGTCACGACCCGCACCCGCTTTTCGGATACGAAACGTGTCCAAGCCCAGTCTACGCCGCATTGTCGGCGGTAGTACGCTGTCTAATACAAGTCACGACAATCTAGATTCACATGGTAAACTAAATCTCATCTACAGGAATAATCATGTCACAGTCAAGATCAATGAAAAGACATGAACTAAATAATAATGAATAAACTGAATATCAAGAATCACTGTCACGTCCGGTAGACACAAATCCACTACCAATAGACGAAAAAATAGAAGAATACATGGAGTAACTAACTGAATAAAACTGCTAATCTGGACCACCTCAAGTGCAAGCGATGCGATCTGGTGCTGGCTCAACCCTCTGGTCTGCTCCTAAATCGAACTCGGCTAACCTAAAGAGATCATCAGGTCCTCAAAGGACTAGCAAGATACATAAAAACGAGCCTTTCTAACAGTTTATTATGCATGGAGTAAATACAGAATAAACAAGTAAAACTGAGCAATGAATAAAGCACGAATCTATACACTGTCTACACATAAATGAACTGCTGAACAAGGACTAGAGAACTCATGTCAAGATGTCAACGGATAACCGAAACGAATACTCAAACCCTCGTCCCTAGTGTGGACTCGCAGGTTTGAACTACTAACCCTCGTCCCTGGTGTGGACTCGCAGGTTAGCATCACCCTCGTCCCTTGTGTGGACTCGTAGGCGTAAATCCTATACTGCTAACCCTCGTCCCGAGTGTGGACTCGCAGGCTAGCATCTACTACTAACCCTCGTCCCTAGTGTGGACTCGCAGGCTAGCATCACCCTCGTCCCTAGTGTGGACTTGCAGGTGGGGACCAATAACTACTAACCCTCGTCCCTATCGTGGACTCGCAGGTTAGCTTCAAGGTTCAAGACACGAAGGCACGACTCAATCAAGGCACGACCAATAAGACACAAGGCTAACTGTGAACACGGTCTACAAACCAATGATACCAATATATGAACAGGATATGAACGATACAGATAAGAAAAACTGGATAATAAATAAAGACAGTGCATGAAAATAAAGCTGTGTAGAAAGGCAAGGTATACTTGCCTGTGGTCCTGAGCTTTTATCACGGATCGAGCACTGAGTCAAGTCCAATTAACCTATTAGAAATTAGAATGTTAATAATAAGTTGAAATTAAGGAAAATCTATCTACTTTGGTCTTCTTAGGCCCTTGGGTCTAGAATTCTTCTTGTTTTCCTTTCATTAGATAGGTTGACCAGGTCTCCTACTTGATGTGCTCTGATACCCTTTTATGGCTATGTCATGTTCAAGCCTTTACAACCATTACTAGTACATATTTGTGCAGTTAGTTGCTTAGGCTTCAGGGAATCTAAAATGCTTAGGCAGGGGCCGAAGACAGCGAGGCTCTTATTTTAACATACTGACTAAATCTGTAGTACTTCAAGTTTTTCGATGGCAAGGCTGTACTAAGAAACAAGGCTTACTGTGTCAATCAGAAACATGGTATGACTACAAGAGTACAAGTGATGGTAAAACCAATAGTCCATTGTTAAATTAGCGCTTTACATACTTATTCCTCAAACTCTTCTTGATTCCAAGTCACTGATAGGAGAGGTTATAATTACATTGATTACAAGAAGGTATTCAGAAATATATACATCAATTAAAACTAAATAAGTTATATCAGGCTTCCCACAAGAAGTGAAGTGTTCACATCATTTGCATCTAAAAAGTATGTATTCAAGTTTGGCATGACAGTTAAGGGTAATATTACTCTTGTGCAATTGCCCCTATATAGAAACTGATACAAAGGTTAGTATGTATCAAGAGAAGTGTGCAGGTGTACAAGTCTAGGTATATCTCGTAGGTCTATCTTAGTTGTGATACTGGCACTTCATATGGTATCGACCCAGGTACTCTCGACTACCCACATGGCTTTATGGCTCCAACATCCTATTCTAACATGTGCACCTAGTGTCATACCTGGCCTATGTGCAATGTTATGCATGCCAGTGTCCGGCAACTATTACATCTCTTCTCTGATACTAGGTGCTTCCTGATACTCGAAGGTTTATACCATAACTGTTATATGCATATGGTCGTGAACATTAGGGCTGCACAAGTGTTTACCGATTCTGTGCGTTGAAGGATACAAGTGCCTCTTAGATGTCTTAACTCTCAATACTGATACTTCAGTTAACCTCTTATCTCTGGGGACACTTACCTATACATGCATCTATGAAATCAAATTTTCTTTTACTGTCATTACCTATTCTAGATTGATATCCACCAAGCGATGACCAATGTGTGATTCGGTTACACAAGACTCATAGCACCTCTTGGACTCTCTGTAATGTACAGGGCGCAGGCCAACATTGGATGCGGTTGCACCTAGATGGCTTTTCTGGTATTTTCCATCACAGTTGGCACCCCTCATATATGACCTGTGTGGCAGGTTTCCAACATAATAACTTATCTAAGGAAACCAGTCTTCAGTCCTTAATGCAACTTAAACCAATGCTTCCTGTCCAGTCCAAGTCACAGGAAACAAGGACAGAGTATATGACTTATATAAGAAAGCAGTCTTTACTGATAATCAATTTAACCCCAAACAATCCACCTAAAGCAATATATCTATGCATTGATTGATTCAAATAGATGGCATTCTCCTGCACCTAGAGACTGCCCACTCTCCATCTATACAGGCACTAGTGCACCTACTCGAACACACATCCTTTCATACTTCTAGTTAAAAACCCTATTGTACTGAATTTGTATGCATATCCTTGACACACCCTTGAGTATCAGTGATCATAAGGGTGGTTCCAAAGTCCAAGTTTGAACCTCAAATGACAGGTACAAGTTTAGAAAAGGACATGGTAATTAAGCAATTCTATGGAGAGAACTTGTTTGTCCCAGGATATACAAAATGGGTATTTTACAAGTAATAAAGTCATGAATGCAGGGCAACCAAACAGCCCTCTAGTGTAGGGACATCTGCTTATTGGTTCGAATTCCATCATTTGTCTACCAACAGGCCAAATCTGCCTATTCTCGAGTTTTTTGGTACACAAGAACCATTTGCATCTACTACCTACTTCTAGTCATGTAGTTTAAAACGAAAGGTAAATGGAAACAACAATAGCAGCAACCAAATATAGTGTTGGGTTGTTCTAAGGACCAAATTAAAGTTCTGGTTTTGAGAAGATGTGGGTTCCAGTTCCATCCTCTATCAGTAATCTCATAGTAGCAAGGAAAGATACCTAGATTTGTCCCTACAATGCATGCCTCTGTCCTATCTGTAAATAATGAAGACACAGCTTGCCCTTTTCCTTCAAACCGTAATGTATCCTGTGGATACATCCACTCCCAAACCCCTACACTGGTCTCAGAGATTTAGCAATTGGGTATCAGCCAAAAGTGGTCAGTCATCTGATAGTCAGGTCTGGGAAGGTTTGATTCCCCTATATTGCACCAATCTCTATTCATGCATCTGTTATCCATCCCATGGCCCAACTGCTCGTATAGGTGCTGCACACTAGCCGTCCTAGTTACCTGGCTCTACTTAGACTTATCATTTGATACTTGCTGCGTACCCTCCTATCTGCTTCTTAATTGCAAGAATCTCTGAAACAGATCTCTGAAACACTTGAGCTAGATGATTTAATAGTATTGCAAGGGATGATCCTACAGATCATCTTCTTCAATGTATTTTGCAAGATTCGACTGAAAAATCAACCCCTTTGTTCGGTTTTGCTTAAATTGGTTTCTAATCCCTCTTCTTATTGAGCTAACTATCTAACCGAATATTATCCTGCTCCCATGTCAGTTTGTGAGTAACTGGAACACCATTGATCCCAATGTACCCATGTGTACCCTTCTAAGAACAACACACAAGCACTCGGACACCCACAAGTCAGTATCAGCAGGTTACAGGAAAATCCCTGTGTTATTATCAATTTGATATCAGCAAACTACACACCATCGTATCTATTAGGTACAGTAAAATTTCCTAGGACAGTCCAACCTCTACATGGTAGGCAACTAACAATTAATGTGAGTTTGTTTGACAGCTGCTTTAGTGTTTTCCTTTGTTCCAGATGTCCTACTGTGTACATCAATCGTTTCAGCATTTATATATAATCCTAGGTACTCCACCTCGATCCTTCAGATGCTAGAAGGATCCATAGGTTAGCATCAAACCTGTGTATAATGGGAGATACACATATCAATGCTTAATTGGATACAAGGAAGGGTTCGTGACAGTAAGCATGTCAATGGCATACAAGGACTTCCAACTCCAACCCCTCCATATATTCTATTGGTTCCTCTCCTACTCAGGAATTACTGCGAACATATCACCTTACCAATGGGTCTAATATTGGCTCGGGTTAAACTAAATAGCAGGAGAAAAATTTAATGCCAAAACAGGGGATTCGAAATTACCTGTTGGTGGTTCCTGCTTGCCGACTGTCCCTGGTTGGAGAAGGCTTGCAGGAACAATCGAAGTTGTGTTGCTAGGGTTTGAGAGAAGGCTACTAATCTCTCCTTATATATTTATATATAACCCATTTTGATAAATTGAGGTGGTGAGGAGATAGGATAGAAAGATTTCGAGTTGATCTGTTTATGAATTCAAATTGAATTCAAAAATAGCAGTTGAGGGTTCGGTTAAGAGACTATGTGAATACTGGCCTTTTCCAATAAGGCCCCTGTTATTACACCTTTAATGGTCCCTCCATTACATAAAAAGATATCACAATAAATGAGACAATAAAGAAATTCTTCTTAGTCAAATATTTAAAAAAAAATCTGGTTAAGGGGTTGACAACTCTACCCCCCTTAAGCATATTTCGTCCTCGAAATTTAAGGAGTCAAGATCTACTAGAATGTAAAGTCTGCTATCAATTTATTGCGAATACTCGCAAGTCCAAAATAAAACATAGTATATATGTCATTGAAATAATCTACTGAAAATTCTTGCCAGCTGCTCCTTGTGGTGTTGTCGCATTTTTCGTGTTCAGGGCAAAGGCTCGCCCTCCTTGTGTCGGTGGAGTGTTCAGTCAGCGTTGTTCCTGTCTTGAGAGTCCGTCTTAACTCAAACGAAGGAAATACTTTAGCCGTTGCAGAGTTTTCAAGCAGGATGCAAATCAAGGATTCAATGAAATCATGAAGAGATTTTCAAGCAGATGTAAATCAAGGACTCAATGAAATCAAGGACTACAGACCAAAAATGAGTCAAGACATGTGGATGAGATCCTAAGTGTCTAATCCTATTCGCAGGCTCACGACGGCACAGTGACGTAACCGAAGTGATAAACGTCGGACCTGCGTGGGCCACCAAAAAAACTTGTCACGACCCGCACCCGCTTTTCGGATACGAAACGTGTCCAAGCCCAGTCTACGCCGCAGTGTCGGCGGTAGTACGCTATCTAATACAAGTCACGACAATCTAGATTCACATGGTAAACTAAATCTCATCCACAGGAATAATCATGTCACAGTCAAGATCAATGAAAAGACATGAACTAAATAATAATGAATAAACTGAATATCAAGAATCACAGTCACGTCCGGTGGACACAAATCCACTACCAATAGACGAAAAAATAGAAGAATACATGGAGTAACTAACTGAATAAAACTGCTAATCTAGACCACCTCAAGTGCAAGCGATGCGATCTGGTGCTGGCTCAACCCTCTGGTCTGCTCCTAACTCGAACTCGGCTAACCTGAAGAGATCATCAGGTCCTCAGAGGACTAGCAAGATACATAAAAATGAGCCTTTCTAACAGTTTATTATGCATGGAGTAAATACAGAATAAACAAGTAAAACTGAGCAATGAATAAAGCACGAATCTATACACTGTCAACACATAAATGAACTGCTGAACAAGGACTAGAGAACTCATGTCAAGATGTCAACGGATAACCAAAATGAATACTCAAACCCTCGTCCCTAGTGTGGACTCGTAGGTTTGAACTACTAACCCTCGTCCCGGGTGTGGACTTGCAGGTTAGCATCACCCTCGTCCCTTGTGTGGACTCGCAGGCGTAAACCCTATACTGCTAACCCTCGTCCCTATTGTGGACTCGCAGGCTAGCATCACCCTCGTCCCTAGTGTGGACTCGCAGGTGTGGACCAATAACTACTAACCCTCGTCCCTATCGTGGACTCGCAGGTTAGCTTCAAGGTTCAAGACACGGAGGCACGACTCAATCAAGGCACGACCAATAAGACCCAAGGCTAACTGTGAACACGGTCTACAAACCAATGATACCAATATATGAACAGGATATGAACGATACAGATGAGAAAAACTGGATAATAAATAAAGACAGTGCATAAAAATAAAGCTGTGTAGAAAGGCAAGGTATACTTGCCTGTGGTCCTGAGCTTCTGTCACGGGTCGAGCACTGAGTCAAGTCCAATTAACCTATTAGAAATTACAATGTTAATAATAAGTTGAAATTAAGGAAAATCTATCTACTTTGGTCTTCTTAGGCCCTTGGGTCTAGAATTCTTCTTGTTTTCCTTTCATTAGATAGGTTGACCAGGTCTCCTACTTGATGTGCTCTGATACCCTTTTATTGCTATGTCATGTTCAAGCCTTTACAACCATTACTAGTACATATTTGTGCAGTTAGTTGCTTAGGCTTCAGGGAATCTAAAATGCTTAGGCAGGGGCCGAAGACAGCGAGGCCCTTATTTTAACACACTGACTAAATCTGTAGTACTTCAAGTTTTCCGATGGCAAGGTTGTACTGAGAAACAAGGCTTACTGTGTCAATCAGAAACATGGTATGACTACAAGAGGACAAGTGATGGTAAAACCAATAGTCCATTGTTAAATTAGCGCTTTACATACTTATTCCTCAAACTCTTCTTGATTCCAAGTCACTGATAGGAGAGGTTATAATTACATTGATTACACGAAGGTATTCAGAAATATATACATCAATTAAAACTAAATAAGTTATATCAGGCTTCCCACAAGAAGTGAAGTGTTCACATCATTTGCATCTAAAAGGTATGTATTCAAGTTTGGCATGACAGTTAAGGGTAATGTTACTCTTGTGCAATTGCCCCTATATAGAAACTGATACAAAGGTTAGTATGTATCAAGAGAAGTGTGCAGGTGTATAAGTCTAGGTATATCTCGTAGGTCTATCTTAGTTGTGATACTGGTACTTCATATGGTATCGACCCAGGTACTCTCGACTACCCATATGGCTTTATGGCTCCAACATCCTATTCTAACATGTGCACCTAGTGTCATACCTGGCCTATGTGCAATGTTATGCATGCCAGTGTCCGGCAACTATTACATCTCTTCTCTGATACTAGGTGCTTCCTGATACTCGAAGGTTTATACCATAACTGTTATATGCATATGGTCGTGAACATTAGGGCTGCACAAGTGTTTATCGATTCTGTGCGTGGAAGGATACAAGTGCCTCTTAGATGTCTTAACTCTCAATACTGATGCTTCAGTTAACCTCTTATCTCTGGGGACACTTACCTATACATGCATCTATGAAACCAAATTTTCTTTTACTGTCATTACCTATTCTAGATTGATATCCACCAAGCGATGACCAATGTGTGATTCGGTTACACAAGACTCATAGCACCTCTTGGACTCTCTGTAATGTGCAGGGCGCAGGCCAACATTGGATGCGGTTGCACCTAGATGGTTTTTCTGGTATTTTCCATCACAGTTGGCACCCCTCACATATGACCTGTGTGGCAGGTTTCCAACATAATAACTTATCTAAGGAAACCAGTCTTCAGTCCTTAATGCAACTTAAACCAATGCTTCCTGCCCAGTCTAAGTCACAGGAAACAAGGACAGAGTATATGACTTATATAAGAAAGCCAGTCTTTACTGATAATCAATTTAACCCCAAACAATCCACCTAAAGCAATATATCTATGCATTGATTGATTCAAATAGATGGCATTCTCCTGCACCTAGAGACTGTCCACTCTCCATCTATACAGGCACTAGTGCACCTACTCGAACACACATCCTTTCATAATCTAGTTAAAAAACCTATTGTACTGAATTTGTATGCATATCCTTGATTCACCTTTGAGTATCAGTGATCATAAGGGTGGTTCCAAAGTCCAAGTTTGAACCTCAAATGACAGGTACAAGTTTAGAAAGGGACATGGTAATTAAGCAATTCTATGGAGAGAACTTGTTTGTCCCAGGATATACAAAATGGGTATTTTACAAGTAATAAAGTCATGAATGCAGGGCAACCAAACAGCCCTCTAGTGTAGGGACATCTGCTTATTGGTTCGAATTCCATCATTTGTCTACCAACAGGCCAAATCTGCCTATTCTCGAGTTTTTTGGTACACAAGAACCATTTGCATCTACTACCTACTTCTAGTCATGTAGTTTAAAACGAAAGGTAAATGGAAACAACAACAGCAGCAACCAAATATAGTGTTGGGTTATTCAAGGACCAAATTAAAGTTCTGGTTTTGAGAAGATGTGGGTTCCAGTTCCATCCTCTATCCGTAATCTCATAGTAGCAAGGAAAGATACCTAGATTTGTCCCTACAATGCATGCCTCTGTCTTATCTGTAAATAATGAAGACACAGCTTGCCCTTTTCCTTCAAACCGTAATGTATCCTGTGGATACATCCACTCCCAAACCCCTACACTGGTCTCAGAGATTTAGCAATTGGGTATCAGCCAAAAGCGGTCAGTCATCTGATACTCAGGTCTGGGAAGGTTTGATTCCCCTATATTGCACCAATCTCTATTCATGCATCTGTTATCCATCCCATGGCCCAACTGCTCATATAGGTGCTGCACACTAGCCGTCCTAGTTACCTGGCTCTTCTTAGACTTATCATTTGATACTTGCTGCGTACCCTCCTATCTGCTTCTTAATTGCAAGAATCTCTGAAACAGATCTCTGAAACACTTGAGCTAGATGATTTAATAGTAGTGCAAGGGATGATCCTACAGATCATCTTCTTCAATGTATTTTGCAAGATTCGACTGAAAAATCAACCCCTTTGTTCGGTTTTGCTTAAATTGGTTTCTAATCCCTCTTCTTATTGAGCTAACTATCTAACCGAATATTGTCCTGCTCCCATGTCAGTTTGTGAGTAACTGGAACACCATTGATCCCAATGTACCCATGTGTACCCTTCTAAGAACAACACACAAGCACTAGGACACCCACAAGTCAATATCAGCAGGTTACAGGAAAATCCCTGTGTTATTATCAATTTGATATCAGCAAACTACACACCATCGTATCTATTAGGTACAATAAAATTTCCTAGGACAGTCCAACCTCTACAAGGTAGGCAACTAACAATTAATGTGAGTTTGTTTGACAGCTGCTTTAGTGTTTTCCTTTGTTCCAGATGTCCTACTATGTATATCAATCGTTTCAGCATTTATATATAATCCTAGGTACTCCACCTCGATCCTTCAGATGCTAGAAGGATCCACAGGTTAGCATCAAACCTGTGTATAATGGGAGATACACATATCAATGCTTAATTGGATATAAGGAAGGGTTCGTGACAGTAAGCATGTCAATGGCATACAAGGACTTCCAATTCCAACCCCTCCACATATCCTATTGGTTCCTCTCCTACTCAGGAATTACTGCGAACACATTACCTTACCAATGGGTCTAATATAGGCTCGGGTTAAACTAAATAGCAGGAGAAAAATTTAATGCCAAAACAGGGGATTCGAAATTACCTGTTGGTGGTTCCTGCTTGCTGACTGTCCCTGGTTGGAGAAGGCTTGCAGGAACAATCGAAGTTGTGTTGCTAGGGTTTGAGAGAAGGCTGTTAATCTCTCCTTATATATTTATATATAACCCATTTTGATAAATTGAGGTGGTGAGGAGATAGGATAGAAAGATTTCGAGTTAATCTGTTTATGAATTCAAATTGAATTCAAAAATAGCAGTTGAGGGTTCGGTTAAGAGACTATGTGAATACTGGCCTTTTCCAATAAGGCCCCTGTTATTACACCTTTCCTATATGGTCCCTCCATTACATAAAAAGATATCACAATAAATAAGACAATAAAGAAATTCTTCTTAGTCAAATATTTTAAAAAAAATTCTGGTTAAGGGGTTGACAACTCTACCCCCTTTAAGCAAATTTCGTCCTCGAAATTTAAAGAGTCAAGATCTACTAGAATGTAAAGTCTGCTATCAATTTATTGCGAATACTCGCAAGTCCAAAATAAAACATAGTATCTATGTCATTGAAGTAATCTACTGAAAATTCTTGCCAGCTGCTCCTTGTGGTGTTGTCGCATTTTTTGTGTTCATGGCAAAGGCTCGCCCTCCTTGTGTCGGTGGAGTGTTCAGTCAGCATTGTTCCTGTCTTGAGAGTCCGTCTTAACTCAAACGAAAGAAATACTTTAGCCGTTGCAGAGATTTTCAAGCAGGATGCAAATCAAGGATTCAATGAAATCATGAAGAGATTTCCAAGCAGATGTAAATCAAGGATTCAATGAAATCAATGACTACAGACCAATAATGAGTCAAGACATGTGGATGAGATCCTAAGTGTCTAATCCTATTTGCAGGCTCACGACGGCACAGTGACGTAACCGAAGTGATAAACGTCGGACCTGCGTGGGCCACCAAAAAAACTTGTCATGACCCGCACCCACTTTTCGGATACGAAACGTGTCCAAGCCCAGCCTATGCCGCAGTGTCGACGGTAGTATGCTGTCTAATACAAGTCACGATAATCTAGATTCACATGGTAAACTAAATCTCATCCACAGAAATAATCATGTCACAGTCAAGATCAATGAAAAGACATAAACTAAATAATAATGAATAAACTGAATATCAAGAATCACTGTCACGTCTGGTGGACACAAATCCACTACCAATAGACGAAAAAATAGAAGAATACATGGAGTAACTAACTGAATAAAACTGCTTATCTAGACCACCTCAAGTGCAAGCGATGCGATCTGGTGCTGGCTCAACCCTCTGGTCTGCTCCTAACTCGAACTCGGCTAACCTGAAAAGATCATCAGGTCCTCAGAGGACTAGCAAGATACATAAAAATGAGCCTTTCTAACAGTTTATTATGCATGGAGTAAATACAAAATAAATAAGTAAAACTGAGCAATGAATAAAGCACGAATCTATACACTGTCTATACATAAATGAACTGCTGAACAAGGACTAGAGAACTCATGTCAAGATGTCAACGGATAATCGAAACGAATACTCAAACCCTCGTCCCTAGTGTGAACTCGCAGGTTTGAACTACTAACCCTCGTCCCTGGTGTGGACTCGCAGGTTAGCATCACCCTCGTCCCTTGTGTGGACTCGTAGGCGTAAACCCTATACTGCTAACCCTCGTCCCTAGTGTGAACTCGCAGGCTAGCATCTAATACTAACCCTCGTCCCTAGTGTGGACTCGCAGGCTAGCATCACCCTCGTCCCTAGTGTGGACTTGCAGATGTGGACCAATAACTACTAACCCTCGTCCCTATCGTAGACTCGCAGGTTAGCTTCAAGGTTCAAGACACGGAGGCACGACTCAATCAAGGCACGACCAATAAGACACAAGGCTAACTGTGAACACGGTCTACAAACCAATGATACCAATTTATGAACAGGATATGAACGATACAGATGAGAAAAACTGGATAATAAATAAAGACAGTGCATCAAAATAAAGCTGTGTAGAAAGGCAAGATATACTTGCCTGTGGTCCTGAGCTTCTGTCACGGGTCGAGCACTGAGTCAAGTCCAATTAACCTATTAGAAATTACAATGTTAATAATAAGTTAAAATTAAGGAAAATCTATCTACTTTGGTCTTCTTAGGCCCTTGGGTCTAGAATTCTTCTTGTTTTCCTTTCATTAGATAGGTTGACCAGGTCTCCTACTTGATGTGCTCTGATACCCTTTTATGGCTATGTCATGTTCAAGCCTTTACAACCATTACTAGTACATATTTGTGCAGTTAGTTGCTTAGGCTTCAGGGAATCTAAAATGCTTAGGCAGGGGCCGAAGACAGCGAGGCTCTTATTTTAACACACTGACTAAATCTGTAGTACTTCAAGTTTTCCAATGGCAAGGCTGTACTGAGAAACAAGGCTTACTGTGTCAATCAGAAACATGGTATGACTACAAGAGGACAAGCGATGGTAAAACCAATAGTCCATTGTTAAATTAGCGCTTTACATACTTATTCCTCAAACTCTTCTTCATTCCAAGTCACTAATAGGAGAGGTTATAATTACATTGATTACAAGAAGGTATTCAGAAATATATACATCACTTAAAACTAAATAAGTTATATCAGGCTTCCCACAAGAAGTGAAGTGTTCACATCATTTGCATCTAAAAGGTATGTATTCAAGTTTGGCATGACAGTTAAGGGTAATGTTACTCTTGTGCAATTGCCCCTATAGAAACTGATACAAAGGTTAGTATGTATCAAGAGAAGTATGCAGGTGTACAAGTCTAGGTATATCTCGTAGGTCTATCTTAGTTGTGATACTGGCACTTCATATGGTATCGACCCAGGTACTCTCGACTACCCACATGGCTTTATGGCTCCAACATCCTATTCTAACATGTCCACCTAGTGTCATACCTGGCCTATGTGCAATATTATGCATGCCATTGTCCGGCAACTATTACATCTCTTCTCTGATACTAGGTGCTTCCTGATACTCGAAGGTTTATACCATAACTGTTATATGCATATGGTCATGAACATTAGGGCTGCACAAGTGTTTACCGATTCTGTGCGTTGAAGTATACAAGTGCCTCTTAGATGTCTTAACTCTCAATACTGATGCTTCAGTTAACCTCTTATCTCTGGGGACACTTACTTATACATGCATCTATGAAACCAAATTTTCTTTTACTGTCATTACCTATTCTAGATTGATATCCACCAAGCGATGACCAATGTGTGATTCGGTTACACAAGACTCATAGCACCTCTTGGACTCTCTGTAATGTGCAGGGCGCAGGCCAACATTGGATGCGGTTGCACCTAGATGGCTTTTCTGGTATTTTCCATCACAGTTGGCACCCCTCACATATGACCTGTGTGGCAGGTTTCCAACATAATAACTTATCTAAGGAAACCAGTCGTCAGTCCTTAATGCAACTTAAACCAATGCTTCCTGCCCAGTCCAAGTCACAGGAAACAAGGACAGAGTATATGACTTATATAAGAAAGCCAGTCTTTACTGATAATCAATTTAACCCCAAACAATCCACCTAAAGCAATATATCTATGCATTGATTGATTCAAATAGATGGCATTCTCCTGCACCTAGAGACTGCCCACTCTCCATCTATACAGGCACTAGTGCACCTACTCGAACACACATCCTTTCATACTTCTAGTTAAAAACCCTATTGTACTGAATTTGTATGCATATCCTTGATACACCCTTGAGTATCAGTGATCATAAGGGTGGTTCCAAAGTCCAAGTTTGAACCTCAAATGACAAGTACAAGTTTAGAAAGGGACATGGTAATTAAGCAATTCTATGGAGAGAACTTGTTTGTCCCAGGATATACAAAATGGGTATTTTACAAGTAATAAAGTCATGAATGCAGGGCAACCAAATAGCCCTCTAGTGTAGGGACATCTGCTTATTGGTTCGAATTCCATCATTTGTCTACCAACATGCCAAATCTGCCTATTCTCGAGTTTTTTGGTACACAAGAACCATTTGCATCTACTACCTACTTCTAGTCATGTAGTTTAAAACGAAAGGTAAATGGAAACAACAACAGCAGCAACCAAATATAGTGTTGGGTTGTTCTAAGGACCAAATTAAAGTTCTGGTTTTGAGAAGATGTGGGTTCCAGTTCCATCCTCTATCCGTAATCTCATAGTATCCAGGAAAGATACCTAGATTTGTCCCTACAATGCATGCCTCTGTCCTATCTGTAAATAATGAAGACACAGCTTGCCCTTTTCCTTCAAACCGTAATGTATCCTGTGGATACATCCACTCCCAAACCCCTACACTGGTCTCAGAGATTTAGCAATTGGGTATCAGCCAAAAGCGGTCAGTCATCTGATACTCAGGTCTGGGAAGGTTTGATTCCCCTATATTGCACCAATCTCTATTCATGCATCTGTTATCCATCCCATGGCCCAACTGCTCGTATAGGTGCTGCACACTAGCCGTCCTAGTTACCTGGCTCTTCTTAGACTTATCATTTGATACTTGCTGCGTACCCTCCTATCTGCTTCTTAATTGCAAGAATCTCTGAAACAGATCTCTGAAACACTTGAGCTAGATGATTTAATAGTAGTGCAAGGGATGATCCTACAGATCATCTTCTTCAATGTATTCTGCAAGATTCGACTGAAAAATCAACCCCTTTGTTCGGTTTTGCTTAAATTGGTTTCTAATCCCTCTTCTTATTGAGCTAACTATCTAACCGAATATTGTCCTGCTCCCATGTCAGTTTGTGAGTAACTGGAACACCATTGATCCCAATGTACCCATGTGTACCCTTCTAAGAACAACACACAAGCACTAGGACACCCACAAGTCAGTATCAGCAGGTTACAGGAAAATCCCTGTGTTATTATCAATTTGATATCAGCAAACTACACACCATCGTATCTATTAGGTACAATAAAATTTCCTAGGACAGTCCAACCTCTACAAGGTAGGCAACTAACAATTAATGTGAGTTTGTTTGACAGCTGCTTTAGTGTTTTCCTTTGTTCCAGATGTCCTACTGTGTACATCATTCGTTTCAGCATTTATATATAATCCTAGGTACTCCACCTCGATCCTTCAGATGCTAGAAGGATCCATAGGTTAGCATCAAACCTGTGTATAATGGGAGATACACATTTCAATGCTTAATTGGATACAAGGAAGGGTTCGTGACAGTAAGCATGTCAATGGCATACAAGGACTTCCAATTCCAACCCCTCCACATATCCTATTGGTTCCTCTCCTACTCAGGAATTACTGCGAACACATCACCTTACCAATGGGTCTAATATAGGCTCGGGTTAAACTAAATAGCAGGAGAAAAATTTAATGCCAAAACAGAGGATTCGAAATTACCTGTTGGTGGTTCCTGCTTGCCGACTGTCCCTGGTTGGAGAAGGCTTGCAGGAACAATCGAAGTTGTGTTGCTAGGGTTTGAGAGAAGGCTGCTAATCTCTCCTTATATATTTATATATAACCCATTTTGATAAATTGAGGTGGTGAGGAGATAGGATAGAAAGATTTCGAGTTGATCTGTTTATGAATTCAAATTGAATTCAAAAATAGCATTTGAGGGTTCGGTTAAGAGACTATGTGAATACTGGCCTTCTCCAATAAGGCCCCTGTTATTACACCTTTCCTATATGGTCCCTCCATTACATAAAAAGATATCACAATAAATGAGACAATAAAGAAATTCTTCTTAGTCAAATATTTAAAAAAAAATTCTGGTTAAGGGGTTGACATACAGGACCATAAAAATGATACGGTTCTGTTGGAGCAAGTTTCGTCTCGATCTGACGAGCGTGCACGAAGGAATTGGAGAATTTGCAACGTGCACGATATGGTGAATTTTGACGGATACGTATCAAATTCGTCGCGCACACGCGACCAATTTGAATTCCGCCAAAGCCCACACGACCACGAAGCCGATACGCAGCTTTCGATGCTTTCGGTTCGCGACCACGTCGCCCAAAATGGTGGGACGCACGTCATGTGGATGAATTTTTATGATTTTCTAATATTTGAAAACGGGTTTTTGTAAAACTTTAGAATCAAATAACTCTGAACCTACTCGATAAAATCGGGATCTATAAAAAGGGACTTCGAGTCCTATAGGTTGTCTTTAATCCTGTTTAATTAGATTTTCAAATCGCTCGGGGGTTCGACCGAAATCGGTCTTCCAAATCAGGGTGATGGGACTGAATACGCGTTCTGTTTTGTCAGTTTTCGGTTCGACTTTCCGTCGAACTTGTAGACTGATGGGTTCTCTATATCGAATCATAATTGCTAGGGTTTCTATATGGTTATATAGTGTAACACCCATATTCTGAATATGTATTTTGTCAAGCTTGCATGTATTTCAGATCTGCATTTATTTTCTCGAATTTTGGCATGTACTTGTAATTGGCTTGACTTGCAGATTTTGGTTCTCGTAACTGGGTTTTACCTGGCTTGGTTTATTTTGTGGAGGAGAATTGGTTTGGTTTGGTTTAATATGCATGGAACACTTTAACCTATACTCCACCCTCAATACAACACAACCCACCTTTATAATATCTCCACCAACCTTCTCTCTCCTCATTATTCTCTCATTTATTTCTCCATCTTCTTCTTCCTTCCTCTACACAACACCAACACCCCTTAGGCAAGTGCAACTTGCTTCCACAAGAGAGCCCATTTTTATTGTTCCATTAGCTTCTCCTCATGTTTCTAAGACACATTAGAACTTGTCATTTTCCTTTTTGAGGCTTTGATTTTTGTAGATCTAGAAATTAATTATTTTCATATTTTGGTGGTTTTGATCTATCAAACTTCTTTGTTTTCAAGTTTTGATGGTTCCATGTTGTAAAGAAATTTATTCTACCCAATTTTGACCTTTAAAAAGTTAGATTTGGACTTGTTTTGACCAAGTTATGGACTTTTGAAGTTTTAGGTTCAAACCATGGAGTTCTTGCTGTTTTGGAGAAGACAGTGAGCAGTACGCGAGCTTTTTAGCTTGCGCCACTGAGCTGCGCGCGCTCTTTAGCGCAGCGCAGTCTACCTCATACGCTGTCTTTTGGAAGCGTATGTCTTGCATACGCTGACTTGGGTGACAAGGAGTCGTATGGACCTCATACGCTGCCTTTTGGAAGCGTATGTCTTGCATATGCTGACTGAGCGTATGCTGACTGAGCGTATGCTGCCTGAGCGTATGCTGCCTGAGCATATACTGCCTGAGCGTATGCTGACTGAGTGTAGGCTGACCTGAGCGTATGCGGACTGAGCGTATGCTGCCTGAGCGTATGCTGCTTGAGCGTATGCTGACTGAGCGTAGCCTGACCTGAGCGTAGGCTGACCTGAGCGTAGCCTGACCTGAGCGTAGCCTGACCTGAGCGTAGCCTGACCTGAGCGTAGCCTGACCTGAGAGTAGGCTGACCTGAGCGTAAGCTGACCTGAGCGTAGCCTGACCTGAGCGTAAGCTGACCTGAGCGTAGCCTGACCTGAGCGCAGTCTGACTTAGGCGCAACTGGACCTGACCCTACTTACCCTGGATCTCCTATAGCCCTGTATATTGATATTTTATTAGATATTTAACGTCCATTTTATATCCTTACGCCTTTTGTCATGAACTTGATAATTCTGAATTTATTTATTTATTACGTTTAGAATGATAATTGATCCTGATAATGCTTGATAGTGGCCCGCCGTGGTGCACTCTTGACTTTATAACTTGACCTGATAACTTGACCTGCTACCCATGACACGGCAGTGACCCGTAGTGGTGCACTCTTGACAAGTACCCTGATAATGCTTGATAGTGGCCCATCGTGGCACACTCTTGGTAAATAGTTATGATAATGATAGTGGCCCATCGTGATGCACTCTTGACAAATCAACTCCTTAGCCTGGTCACCGTGGATGATTGTGCTTGTATAAACTACTAGTCCGGTTGTGTCTTGCATCATGTCTAGGGCATGATCCCTGAGTACCACGGTCAGGGATTCATACTGAATCTGGCTAGGTTAATGACTAGATTGATCAAATAGTTCATGGAAAATTTCCCAGTTACCTGTTGCCCCTTGGGTCCCGGCCTTATATATATATACATAGGATTTGTTGCTATCCGTCGAGATGAGCGCACTTCCAGCCCGCCGTCGAGTGTGGTACCTTAGGACACATGTATCTTACTACAGTGTGTCTGCTATATCCTGCTATCTTTTCCCTTTCTTGCTGGGATCACTCAGGTAGTAACAAACAGGTAACCGGACTTGGGATTCTTATTACATCTTGCTAGTAACTAGGCCTGTGATAACCCTAGTTAGTTAAAGTAGCAAGCCGTATTTATTGCTTGGCCGTGATTGATTGGATGGAGTCTAGTTCAGCTTTGTCTCGTCCTGATCCTGTACAATTTTCTGGCATGACATGATTACTCGTGCTTTATCTTAATTCTATATCATGAATAATTGCATGACCAGATTTCTTATATTTACCTTGCCGATAAATGGTGGGAGAAACCAAGTTCTGTTCAGACGAAGGGTTACAACCTCGGTCCTTGTTTGGTTTACGGGTTGTAACCTGGTTATCTGAATAGTCCCATGGTTATTTTATCGTATATCATCCTGTCATGCTTTTCCATATGTTCTGTCTTTTATCGATTTTGTACAAGATTGTCTTTATATTCACCTATCATGCTTTTTCTTAAATTACTGTCTCTTATTATATAATTATATTATTGTGCTAATTTGTTGGCTTTAGTTCTTAAGTGAAGCCTCATTTGTGGCACTTGCTCTTTCTGGGATCTGACGCAGCTAGTTTTGTATGGCCAGATACCGGAGCAGCAACAAAGGATCTACCTACCTTCCAGCCCGATGGTGATCGCCAGGCGTAACCAGGGCAACGAGTGGGTTTCTTTTGTTCTCCTACTCTATTGTACATTATTCTTTGAGGCGTTTAGCCGACGAGCACTTGTTAGCTCGATGCACTTTACTTCTGTATGCCTACGGGCTGTAATCATGATTGGCAACTCGAGGTTGATCATGTATGACTTAACTCTTGCTAGTCCTTACATTTTGTACGACTAGCTTCATGATCATCTGGATATGTAATGTTTGGGATGCCTTATAATTGTATATTTGGTGATCTGATATCTTGTGATTATTACTAGTTGGTTGAGATTGAGATAATAGGATAATTTATGACCTTAAGAGACTGATGGCTTGTAGATAAACTCTCACATATCTAGACAGCCGTGACCGTATGGTGAGATGGATTCCATTTCATTATACGTAGCTGGCTATGTCTGCCTCCGCTCTCCAGTATTCTGGTTCTGGGGCGTGACATGGTTTAAGTGGTGGCCTATGCAGGTCGTGTCAATCAAGAAATGTGAGGGTTTACCGGATAGATGTCTCAATCTGTACTCGCCTTTGATCTCCACTCGTATCTTCTTATCTCCTTGAATCCCTGACTTGATAACATGCTTGCATCATTGTTCTATCCTGGTCCTTCATTAATATTCCTGATGTCATTACTTCAGCGGCATCGCTCTTGTTGATCAGCCAGAAGAAGTTCGGCCGGCAGCCCAGCAACAGCAAGAAGATCAAGATCAGTCCTCAGTAGCCGCCTTCCGAGCCATGCCTTCTGGAGAACCAGTGCCCCCAGTCCAGCCAGTTCAGCCAGCAGGGTCAGAGGATGGGGTCTTGATAGGACTCATCCGTGAGTTGCTTGCATCTCAGGACCGTCGAGGTGATGCCTTGCAACAAGCAGTACAAGATGCTATGAGCGGAATTGGTCCACGAGGGAACAGTACGGTCAACAATTTCAAGCGCCTGAACCCTCCCTTCTTCGACGGCAGCGAGGATGCTATTGCTGCAGATGCCTAGCTACAGGATATTGAAGTTATCTTGGAGGCAGCCATGACCCCTGAAGCAGAGAAGGTGGCGGTGGTGCGCCTGCAGTTACTAGATCTAGCCCGCAGCTGGTGGGCTATGCAAGCAGCGAATTTGGGTACGCCTATCATGTGGGCGATATTCAGTGATATGTTCCAGACCAAGTACTTCGACGCAGTGGCTAGATATGACCTGCAGGCCAGGTTTAGTAATCTCAGGCAAATGAGCAGGACGGTCGACGGATATGCGGCCGAGTTTTCAAGGTTGAGTCGCTTTACTCCCACCTTGGTGGCAACCGAGCTAGACAGAACACAACGATTTCAGCAGGGGCTCCACTTGGAGATCATATTGGCAGTAGAGCAGTTCGAGCACAGAACTTTTGATACCGTCTTGCGAGCAGCGAGGAGGCATGAGTACACTTCCCGAAGGATAGCAGACCGGACCGGAGGTCGAAAGCGGTCTCACGACCAGATGAACCAATCCTCAGCACCGGCCCTAGCAGCTAGGGCCTTGACCATTGGAGCTACGAGGACAGATTTGATTACCTCCTTACAGCATCCTGCCCCGACCTATCCCCAGCAGCAGAAGCAGAAGCGGCCTTTTGCAACGGGTTGTTCTCATTGCGGAAAGCCCGGACATGTTGTTACTGAGTGCCGTAGAGCACAGGGATTGTGCTTGGTTTGTGGTTCTCCATGCCACATGATAGGATCTTCTCCGTTCAGAAACAGATCATCGTCGACAGTAACTATTCCCTCGGTTATGGGACCAACACCAGCACCAGCACCAGAACCAGCTCCAGTTTACCAACCACAGCAGCTTCCGTTCCCGGGTCCATTGCCGTCTCAGGCCCAGGCCTTCCAGCAACAGAGGCCTCAACAGTTCGCCCAGGCCCAGATCTAGAATCGACAGAGAGGTATCTGTGTCCTATTGTCTTACTTTCTGCCGTTGTTATGCGGAATACGTGTCATGTTTCATATGTCCTAATTACAACGGTATATCCCGGGCCCGAGCCATATCCTAGATCATTCGAAAAAGGTTATTGGTACCAACCTTTTCGTGTGAGAAGAGGCCCGTGTCCCTGTTTGACCAAAGAGAGAGACCTCAAGCACAAGACTATCAGTTTAGTTCATGTGGCTTGAGTTCATCGCTCCTTGGGAGAGTCAAACATGGGAGTGTGAGGATGACATCCGATCACGTTATCCCTACCTGTTTGACTCGTAAGGTATAATGTCTTCCTTATGCCTTATGCTTTTCCATCCCTTACTTAAATGTGTGCTTGTTTGCTTGTTTGCTTAGTGTAGTCTTGTGGATAGTATAGTTAGCTTTTACATCTCTAACTCCTTGATTAAATTCTGAGGACGGAATTCTTTTAAGGTGGGTAGAGTTGTAACACCCATATTCTGAATATGTATTTTGTCAAGCTTGTATGTATTTCAGATCTGTATTTATTTTCTCGGATTTTGGCATGTACTTGTAATTGGCTTGACTTGCAGATTTTGGTTCTCGTAACTGGGTTTTACCTGGCTTGGTTTATTTTGTGGAGGAGAATTGGTTTGGTTTGGTTTAATATGCATGGAACACTTTAACCTATACTCCACCCTCAACACAACACAACCCACCCTTATAATATCTCCACCAACCTTCTCTCTCCTCATTATTCTCTCATTTATTTCTCCATCTTCTTCTTTCTTCCTCTACACAACACCAACACCCCTTAGGCAAGTGCAACTTGCTTCCACAAGAGAGCCCATTTTTATTGTTCCATTAGCTTCTCCTCATGTTTCTAAGACACATTAGAACTTGTCATTTTCCTTTTTGAGGCTTTGATTTTTGTAGATCTAGAAATTAATTATTTTCGGATTTTGGTGGTTTTGATCTATGAAACTTCTTTGTTTTCAAGTTTTAATGGTTCCATGTTGTAGAAAATTTTATTCTACCCAATTTTGACCTTTGAAAAGTTGGATTTGGACTTGTTTTGACCAAGTTATGGACTTTTGAAGTTTTAGGTTCAAACCATGGAGTTCTTACTGTTTTGGAGAAGACCATGAGCAGTGTGCGAGCTTTTTAGCTTGCGCCACTGAGCTGCACGTGCTCTTTAGCGCAGCGCAGTCTACCTCATACGCTGTCTTTTGGAAGCGTATGTCTTGCATACGCTGACTTGGGTGACAAGGAGTCGTATGGACCTTATACGCTGCCTTTTGGAAGCGTATGTCTTGCATATGCTGACTGAGCGTATGCTGACTGAGCGTATGCTGCCTGAGCGTATGCAGACTGAGCATATGCTGCCTGAGTGTATGCTGCCTGAGCGTATGCTGACTGAGTGTAGGCTGACCTGAGCGTATGCTGACTGAGCGTATGCTGCCTGAGCGTATGCTGCCTGAGCGTATGCTGACTGAGCGTAGCCTGACTGAGCGTAGCCTGACCTGAGCGTAGGCTGACCTGAGCGTAGCCTGACCTGAGCGTAGGCTGACCTGAGCGTAGCCTGACCTGAGCGTAAGCTGACCTGAGCGTAGCCTGACCTGAGCGCAGTCTGACTTAGGCGCAACTGGACCTGACCCTACTTACCCTGGATCTCCTATAGCCCTGTATATTGATATTTTATTAGATATTTAACGTCCATTTTATATCCTTACGCCTTTTGTCATGAACTTGATAATTCTGAATTTATTTATTTATTACGTTTAGAATGATAATTGATCCTGATAATGCTTGATAGTGGTCCACCGTGGTGCACTCTTGACTTGATAACTTGACCTGATAACTTGACCTGCTACCCATGACACGGCAGTGACTCGTAGTGGTGCACT